>JAKEPQ010000725.1:0-27282 GCA_024500445.1 Entomyzon cyanotis | reverse complement strand
GTGTGCTTCGTTCAGTTGCAGCTGTTACTAAACCCAAAAAACCTATAGAAAACCTACAGAAAACCCCAAAAAACATGGAAAAAACCCCAAAAAACCCCAAAAACCAGAGAGTCCTTCCAGGGACTGCCGGCTGTTCCAGAACTGGATGTCTGAGGGAAGAGATTCTCATGGAAAAACCAAAAAAAACATGGAAAAACCTGGAAAAAAACCAGGAAAACCTACAGAAACCCCCAAAAACCCTGGGAAAAACGCCGGGAAATGTGGGAAAAGGTGGGAAAATTCCCAGGAAAAGGTGGGAAAAGGTTGGGAAAAGTGGGAAAAGTGGGAAAATTCCAAGGAAAAAGTGGGAAAAGGTGGGGAAAAGGGTGGGCAAAATGGGAAAAGGTGGCAAAAGGTATAAAAAGGCTGGAAAAGGTAGGAGAATTCCTGGGAAAAGGTGGAAAAGGTGGGAGAAGGTGGGAGAATTCCCAGAAAAAGGTGAGAAAAGGTGGGAAAAAGTGGGAAAAGGTGGGAAAATTCCCAGAAAAAGTGGGAAAATTCCCCAGAAAATGTGGGAAAAAGTGGGAAAAGGTGGGAAAATTCCCAGAAAAGGTGGAAAAAGTGGGAAAATTCCCCAGAAAATGTGGGAAAAAGGTGGGAAAAGGTGGGAAAATTCCAAGGAAAAGGTGGGAAAAGGTGGGAAAAAGAGGGAGAATTCCCAGGAAAAGGTGGGAAATGGTGGGAAAAGGGTGAGAAAAAAATGGGAAAAAGTGGGAAAATTCCAAGGAAAAGGTGGGAAAAATGTAGGAAAAAGGTGGGAAAAGGCGGGAAAATTCCTGGGAAAAGGCTGGAAAAGGTGGGAAAGGTAGGAGAATTCCTGGGAAAAGGTGGGAAAAGGGTGGGAAAAAATGGGAAAAGGTGGGAGAATTCCAAGGAAAAAGTGGGAAAAGGCTGAAAAGGTGGGAAAATTTCTGGGAAAAAATGGAAAAAAGTAGGAAAAGGTGGGAAAATTCCAAGGAAAAAGTGGGAAAAGGTGGGACAATTCCTGAGAAAAGGCGGGAAAAGTGGGGAAAGGTGGGAAAACATGGGAAAAAGTGGGAAAATTCCTGGGAAAAGGTGAGAAAAGGTGGGAAGAAGTGGGAAAAGACGGGAAAAGGTAGGGAAAGGGTGGGAAAAAATGGGAAAAAGTGGGAAAAGGTGGGGAAATTCCAAGGAAAAGGTGGGAAAAGGTGGGAAAAAAGTGGGAACAATCCCGGGAAAAGGTGGGAAAATTTGGGAAAATTCCCGGAAAAAGGTGGGAAAAATCCAAGGAAAAAATGGGAAAAAGCAGGAAAATTCCAAGGGAAAGGTGGGAAAAGTCCCAGGAAAAAGTGGGAAAAGGTGGGGAATTCCCAGAAAAAGGTGAAAAAAGGTGGGAAAAAGTGGGAAAAGGGTGGGAAAAAATGGGAAAAAGTGGGAAAAGGTGGGAAAATTCCCGGGAAAAGGTGGGAAAAGGTGGGAGAATTCAAAGGAAAAGGTGGGAAAAGGTGGGAGAATTCTGAGGAAAAGGTGGGAAAAAGTGGGAAAAAGTGGGAAAAGGTGGGAAAATTCTCAGGAAAAAATGGGAGAAAGTGGGAAAAGGTAGGAAAAGGGTGGGAAAAAGTGGAAAAAAGCGGGAAAAGGTGGGAAAATTCCTAGGAAAAAGTGGGAAAATTCCAAGGAAAAGGTAGGAAAATTCCAAGGAAAAAGTGGGAAAAGGTGGGAAAAGGTGGGAGAATTCCCAGGTAAAAATGGGAAAAGGCGGGAAAATTCCAAGGAAAAGGTGGGAAAAGGTGGGAAAAGGTAGAATTCCTGGGAAAAGGTGTGAAAATTCCCAGGAAAAAGTGGGAAAAGGTGGGAAAAAATGGGAACATGTGGGAAAAGGTGGGAAAAAGTGGGAAAAGGTGGGAAAATTCCTGGGAAAAGGTAGGAAAATTCCAAGGAAAAGGTGGGAAAAGGTGGGAAAATTCCTGGGAAAAGGTGAAAAAAGGTGGGAAAAAGTGGGAAAAGATGGGAAAAGATAGGAAAAGGGTGGGAAAAATGGAAAAAAGTGGGAAAATTCCTGGGAAAACACGGGAAAAAGTGGGAAAGGTGGGAAAATTCCTGGGAAAATTCCCAGAAAAGGTGGGAAAAGTGGGGGAAATTGCAGGGAAAATGTGGGGGAAAAGGTGGGAAAAGGTGGGAAAATTCCTGGGAAAAGGCTGGAAAAGGTGGGAAAGGTAGGAGAATTCCTGGGAAAAGGTGGGAAAAGGTGGGAAAAGGGTGGGAAAAAAATGGGAAAAAGTGGGAAAAGGCGGGAAAATTCCCGGGAAAATTCCTGGGAAAACGTGGGAAAAGGTGGGAAAAATGTGGCAAAAGGTGGGAAAAGTTGGGAAAAGGTGAGACAAGTTGGGAAAAGGTGGGAAAATTCCAAGGAAAAGGTGGGAAAAGGTGGGAAAAGGTAGAATTCCTGGGAAAAGGTGTGAAAATTCCTGGGAAAAAGTGGGAAAAAGTGGAAAAGGGTGGGAAAAAATGGGAACAAGTGGGAAAAAGTGGGAAAAAGTGGGAAAAGGTGGGAAAAGGTGGGAAAATTCTGAGGAAAAAGTGGGAAAATTCCAAGGAAAAGGTAGGAAAATTCCAAGGAAAAAGTGGGAAAAGGTGGGAAAAGGTGGGAGAATTCCCAGGAAAAAATGGGAAAAAGTGGGAAAATTCCAAGGAAAAGGTGGGGAAAGGTGGGAAAAGGTGGGAAAAGGTGGGAAAAGGTAGAATTCCTGGGAAAAGGTGTGAAAATTCCCGGGAAAAAGTGGGAAAAGGTGGGAAAATTATTAGGAAAAGGTGAGAAAATTCCTGGTAAAGTCCCAGGCAAAGGTGGGAAAAATGGGGAAAAAGTGGGAAAAGGTGGGAAAATTCCTGGGAAAATTCCCGGAAAATGTAGGAAGAATGTGGCAGAAGGAGGGAAAAGGTGGGAAAAGGTGGGAAAGGGAGAGAAAATTCTGGGGAAAAGGTGGGAAAAGGGTGGGAAAAGGGTGGGAAAAAATGGGAAAAAGTGGGAAAAAGTGGGAAAATTCCTGGAAAAGGTGGGAAAAGGTGGGAAAATTCCGGGAAAATTCCCAGAAAAAGTGGGAAAAGGTGGGAAAAGGTGGGAAAAGGAGGGCAAAGGTGGGAAAAAGGTGGGAAAAGGTGGGAAAATTCCCGGGAAAATTCCCAGAAAAAGTGGGAAAAGGTGGGAAAAGGTGGGAAAAGGAGGGCAAAGGTGGGAAAAAGGTGGGAAAAGGTGGGAAAATTCCCAGGAAAAGGCAGGAAAAGGCTGGAAAAAATGGGAAAATTCCCGGAAAAGCTGGAAAATGGGGAATTCTGACCGTTCTTGAAGGCGAGGAACTCGAAGACGCTGTGCACGATGGAGACGACGATGGTGAGAGCGAGCAGGTACGGGTTGGTCTCCAGCAGAGCCACCTGGGAATTCGGGAAAAATGGGAAAAGTCAGGGAATTCCCGCCGGAAAATGGGAGGATTGGGAAAATCCCTCTGAAAAATGGGAGAACTGGGAGAATCGCCCTGAGAAAATTGGAAGAATTGCCCTAAAAACACAGGAAAATGGAGAAAATTGCGCCAAAAATGGGAAAAATCCCTCCAAAAAAAAAGGGAAAATAGAGAAAATCCCACCAAAAAATGGGAGAATTGAGAAAATCCCTCTGAAAAATGGGAGAATTGGGAGAATCGCCCTGAAAAAATTGGGAGAATTGCCCTAAAAAATAGGGAAAATGGAGAAAATTGTGCCAAAAATGGGAGAATTGGGAAAATCCCACCAAAAAATGGGAGAATTGGGAAAATCCCTCTAAAAAATGGGAGGACTGGGAGAATCGCCCGGAGAAAATTGGGAGAATTGCCCTAAAAAACCAGGAAAATGGAGAAAATTGCGCCAAAAAATGGGGAAATTGGGAAAATCCCCCTGAAAAATGGGAGAACTGGGAGAATCGCCAAAAAAAAAAGGGGGAAAATAACCCTAAAAAATGGGAGAATTGGGAAAATCCCTCTAAAAAAAAGGGAAAATTGGGAGAATTGCCCTAAAAAAACCAGGAAAATCGAGAAAATTGCGCCAAAAAATGGGGAAATTGGGAGAATCCCACCAAAAAATGGGAGAATTGGGAAAATCCCTCTGAAAAATGGGAGAATTGGGAGAATCGCCCTGAGAAAATTGGGAGAATTGCCCTAAAAAACCCAGGAAAATGGAGAAAATTGCGCCAAAAATGGGGAAAATCCCTCCAAAAAATGGGAAAATTGGGAAAATCCCACCAAAAAATGGGAGGATTGGGAAAATCCCTCTGAAAAATGGGAGAATTGAGAAAATCTCTCTAAAAAAATGGGAAAATGGGGAGAATCGCCAAAAAAAAATAGGGAAAATTGGGAAAATTGCCCAAAAAATCAGGAAAATCCCTCCAAAAAATGGGAGAATTGAGAAAATTCCCCTAAAAAATGGGAGAATTGGGAAAATTCCTCTAAAAAACGGGAAAATGGGGAGAATCGCCAAAAAAACCCAGGAAAATAACCCTAAAAAATGGGAAAATCAGGAAAATCCCCCTAAAAAACCAGGAAAATTGGGAGAATCCCCCTAAAAACCCAGAGAAATTGAGAAAATTGCCCAAAAAATCAGGAAAATCCCCCTAAAACCCCAGAAAAATCAGGAAAATCTCCCCTAAAAAATGGGAGGATTGAGAAAATCCCTCTGAAAAATGGGAGAATTGGGAGAATCGCCAAAAAAAACTCCCAGAAAAATCGAGAAAATTGCCCAAAAAATCAGGAAAATAACCCTAAAAAATGGGAAAATTGGGAAAATCCCTCTAAAAAATGGGAGAATGGGGAGAATCGCCCAAAAAAAAAATAGGGAAAATTGGGAAAATTGCCCAAAAAATCAGGAAAATCTCCCCTAAAAAATGGGAGAATTGAGAAAATCCCTCTGAAAAATGGGAGAATTGGGAGAATCGCCCTGAGAAAATTGGGAGAATTGCCCTAAAAAAACCAGGAAAATGGAGAAAATTGCGCCAAAAATGGGAAAAATCCCTCCAAAAAATGGGAAAATTGGGAGAATCCCTCTAAAAAATGGGAGGATTGGGAGAATCGCCAAAAAAAAAAGGGGAAAATAACCCTAAAAAATGGGAGAATTGGGAAAATCCCTCTAAAAAACAGGGAAAATTGGGAGAATTGCCCTAAAAAACCAGGAAAATGGAGAAAATTGCGCCAAAAATGGGGAAAATCCCTCCAAAAAATGGGAAAATTGGGAAAATCCCACCAAAAAATGGGAGAATTGAGAAAATCCCTCTGAAAAATGGGAGAATTGGGAGAATCGCCAAAAAAAACTCCCAGAAAAATCGAGAAAATTGCCCAAAAAATCAGGAAAATAACCCTAAAAAATGGGAGAATTGGGAAAATCTCTCTAAAAAATGGGAAAATTGAGAAAATCTCTCTAAAAAATGGGAGGATTGGGAAAATCCCTCTGAAAAATGGGAGAATTGAGAAAATCTCTCTAAAAAAATGGGAAAATGGGGAGAATCGCCAAAAAAAAATAGGGAAAATTGGGAAAATTGCCCAAAAAATCAGGAAAATCCCTCCAAAAAATGGGAGAATTGAGAAAATTCCCCTAAAAAATGGGAGAATTGGGAAAATTCCTCTAAAAAAATGGGAAAATGGGGAGAATCGCCAAAAAAACCCAGGAAAATAACCCTAAAAAATGGGAAAATCAGGAAAATCCCCCTAAAAAACCAGGAAAATTGGGAGAATCCCCCTAAAAACCCAGAGAAATTGAGAAAATTGCCCAAAAAATCAGGAAAATCCCCCTAAAACCCCAGAAAAATCAGGAAAATCTCCCCTAAAAAATGGGAGGATTGAGAAAATCCCTCTGAAAAATGGGAGAATTGGGAGAATCGCCAAAAAAAACTCCCAGAAAAATCGAGAAAATTGCCCAAAAAATCAGGAAAATAACCCTAAAAAATGGGAAAATTGGGAAAATCCCTCTAAAAAATGGGAGAATGGGGAGAATCGCCCAAAAAAAAATAGGGAAAATTGGGAAAATTGCCCAAAAAATCAGGAAAATCTCCCCTAAAAAATGGGAGAATTGAGAAAATCCCTCTGAAAAATGGGAGAATTGGGAGAATCGCCCTGAGAAAATTGGGAGAATTGCCCTAAAAAAACCAGGAAAATGGAGAAAATTGCGCCAAAAATGGGAAAAATCCCTCCAAAAAATGGGAAAATTGGGAGAATCCCTCTAAAAAATGGGAGGATTGGGAGAATCGCCAAAAAAAAAAAGGGGGAAAATAACCCTAAAAAATGGGAGAATTGGGAAAATCCCTCTAAAAAACAGGGAAAATTGGGAGAATTGCCCTAAAAAACCAGGAAAATGGAGAAAATTGCGCCAAAAATGGGAAAAATCCCTCCAAAAAATGGGAAAATTGGGGAAATCCCTCTAAAAAATGGGAGAATTGGGAAAATCCCTCAAAAAAAAAGGGAAAATTGGGAGAATTGCCCAAAAAAAACTCCCAGAAAAATCGAGAAAATTGCCCAAAAAATCAGGAAAATAACCCTAAAAAATGGGAGAATTGGGAAAATTCCTCTAAAAAAACGGGAAAATGGGGAGAATCGCCAAAAAACCCAGGAAAATAACCCTAAAAAATGGGAAAATCAGGAAAATCCCTCTAAAAAAAGGGAAAATTGGGAGAATCCCCCTAAAAACCCAGAAAAATTGAGAAAATTGCCCAAAAGATCAGGAAAATCCCCCTAAAACCCCAGAAAAATCAGGAAAATCTCCCCAAAAATGGGAGGATTGGGAAAATCCCCCTGAAAAATGGGAGAATTGGGAGAATCGCCCTGAGAAAATTGGGAGAATTGCCCTAAAAAATCAGGAAAATGGACAAAATTGCGCCAAAAATGGGAAAAATCCCTCCAAAAAAAGGGAAAATTGGGAGAATCCCTCTAAAAAATGGGAGGATTGAGAAAATCCCTCTGAAAAATGGGAGAATTGGGAGAATCGCCCTGAAAAAAAATAGGGAAAATTGGGAGAATTGCCCTAAAAAATCAGGAAAATCAGGAAAATTGCCCAAAAAATCAGGAAAATCCCCCTAAAAAAATGGGAGAATTGAGAAAATTCCTCTAAAAAAATGGGAAAATGGGGAGAATCGCCAAAAAAAAAGGGGGAAAATTACCCTAAAAAATGGGAAAATCAGGAAAATCCCCCTAAAAAAACAGGAAAATTGGGAGAATCTCCCTAAAAACCCAGAAAAATTGAGAAAATTGCCAAAAAAAATCAGGAAAATCCCCCAAAAAATCAGGGAAAACCCCCCAAAAATCCCTGAAAAATTGGGAAAAATCCCCAAAAAACCAGAAAATATGGGAAAATCCCCCCAAAAACCAGGAAAAATCGGGAAAATACCCTGAAAAATCAAGAAAATCCCTGAAAACCCCAGAAAGATTGAGAAAACCCCCTAAAATCTGCAGAAAATTGGGAAAATCCCCCCAAAAACCCAAAAAACATCAGGAAAATCCCCCCAAAACCCTCTAAAACCCCTGAAAAATCGGGAAAATCCCCCAAAAACCCCAGAAAAATCGGGAAAATACCCTGAAAAATCAGGAAAATCCCCCAAAAAACCATGAAAATCCCCAAAAACTCAGAAAAATCAGGAAAATTGCCCTAAAAACACAGGAAAATCCCCCAAAAAATCAGGAAAATCCCCCAAAAAACCAGAAAAATCAGGAAAATTGCCCAAAAACCAAGAAAATCCCCCTAAAAACCAAAAAAATCAGGAAAAATCCCCCAAAAACCCAGAAAAATCGGGAAAATGCCCTAAAAAATCAGGAAAAATCCGCCCAAAAATTGGGAAAAATTAGGAAAAATTAGGAAAAATTGGGAAAAATCGGGAAAAATTGGGAAAACCCCCCAAAAAACCACGAAAACCCCGAAAACCTCGGGAATCCCCACCTTGACGGAGTCCTGCTCCTCGTCGCTCTGCTCGTAGAGATCTTCCCCCAGGAAGTTCCAGGGCGAGCGCGAGCTCTGGGCGGCGTAGAGCTGCCAGCGCCACAGGGACAGGGGACAGAAGGACAGGCGGAAGGGCAGCCGCTGCACAGACTCGTTGATGGGGAAATAGTCGCGCTGCAGGTTCCAGTAGTCGTTGAAGTACAGGATGGGGGAAGTAATCGCCGCTCAGCGCGTCGAACTTGACGTCTGGGAAAAATGGGAAAAAGTCATTGGGAATGGGAAAAATTAATTGGGAATGGGAAAAATTGATTGGGAAGTAATCGCCACTGAGCGCGTCGAACTTGACGTCTGGGAAAAATGGGAAAAGTCGTTGGGAATGGGAAAAATTCACTGGGAATGGGAATAATTGATTGGGAAGTAATCGCCGCTCAGCGCGTCGAACTTGACGTCTGGGGTGGGAAAATAATGGGAATAATTGATTGGGAATGGGAATAATTCATTGGGAAGTAATCGCCGCTCAGCGCGTCGAACTTGACGTCTGGGAAAAATGGGAAAAAGTCATTGGGAATGGGAAAAATTCACTGGGAATGGGAATAATTGATTGGGAAGTAATCGCCGCTCAGCGCATCGAACTTGACGTCTGGGAATGGGAAAAGTTCATTGGGAATGGGAAAAATTGATTGGGAATGGGAAAAATTCACTGGGAAGTAATTGCCTCTCAGAGCGTTGAACTTGACGTCTGGGACGGGAAAAGTGGGAAAAATAATGGGAATGATTCATTGGGAATGGGAAAAGTTCATTGGGAATGGAAATTAGTCATTGGGAATGGGAGTAAGTCATTGGGAATGGGAATAAGTCATTGGGAATAATTAATTGGGAAATAGTCGCACTGCAGGTTCCAGTAGTCGTTGAAGTACAGGATGGGGAAGTAATCGCCGCTCAGCGCGTCGAACTTGACGTCTGGGAAAAATGGGAAAATAATGGGAATAATTGAGTGGGAATGGGAATAATTGATTGGGAATGGGAATAATTCATTGGGAAGTAATCGCCGTTCAGAGTGTCGAACTTGACGTCTGGGAAAAATGGGAAAATAATGGGAATAATTGATTGGGAATGGGAATAATTCTTTGGGAATGGGAATAATTCACTGGGAAGTAATCGCCACTCAGCGCGTCGAACTTGACGTCTGGGAATGGGAAAAGTTTGTTAGGAATGGGGAAAATTCATTGGGAATGGAAAAAATTCATTGGGAATGGGAATAATTGATTGGGAAGAAATCGCTGCTCAGTGCATCGAACTTGACGTCTGGGAACGGGAAAAGTTCGTTAGGAATGGGAAAAATTGATTTGGAATAATTCATTGGGAATGGAAAAAGTTCATTGGGAATGGGAAAAGTTCATTGGGAATGGGAGTAAGTCATTAGAAATTGAAATAAGTCATTGGGAATGGGAATAAGTCATTGGGAATGGGAATAAGTCATTGGGAATAATTAATTGGGAAATAGTCGCGCTGCAGGTTCCAGTAGTCGTTGAAATACAGGATGGGGAAGTAATCGCCGCTCAGCGCGTCGAACTTGACGTCTGGGAAAAATGGGAAAAAGTCATTGGGAATGGGAGTAAGTCATTAGAAATGGGAATAATTCATTGGGAATAGGAATAATTTATTGTGAAGAAATCGCAGCTCAGTGCATCGAACTTGACGCCTGGGAATGGGAAAAGTTCATTAGGAATGGGAAAAATTGATTGGGAATGGAAAAAGTTCATTGGGAATGGAAAAAGTTCATTGGGAATGGGAATAATTCATTGGGAATGGGAATAAGTCATTGGGAATGGGAATAAGTCATTGGGAATGGAAATTAGTCATTAGGAATGGGAGTAAGTCATTGGGAATGGGAATAAGTCATTGGGAATAATTGATTGTGAATGGGAAAAATTGATTGGGAAAAATTGATTGGGAATGGGAAAAGTTCATTGAGAATGGGAAAAGTTCATTGGGAATGGAAATAAGTCATTAGAAATGGGAATAATTCATTGGCAATAATTCATTGGGAATGGGAATAATTCATTGGGAAGTGATTGTCGCTCAGCGCGTTGAACTTGCCATCTGGGAACGGGAAAAGCTCATTAGGAATGGGAAAAATTGATTGGGAATAATTCATTGGGAATGGGAAAAGTTCATTGAGAATGGGAAAAGTTCATTGGGAATGGGAGTAAGTCATTAGAAATTGAAATAAGTCATTGGGAATGGGAATAAGTCATTGGGAATGGGAATAAGTCATTGGGAATAATTAATTGGGAAATAGTCGCGCTGCAGGTTCCAGTAGTCGTTGAAATACAGGATGGGGAAGTAATCGCCGCTCAGCGCGTCGAACTTGACGTCTGGGAAAAATGGGAAAAAGTCATTGGGAATGGGAGTAAGTCATTAGAAATGGGAATAATTCATTGGGAATAGGAATAATTTATTGTGAAGAAATCGCAGCTCAGTGCATCGAACTTGACGCCTGGGAATGGGAAAAGTTCATTAGGAATGGGAAAAATTGATTGGGAATGGAAAAAGTTCATTGGGAATGGAAAAAGTTCATTGGGAATGGGAATAATTCATTGGGAATGGGAATAAGTCATTGGGAATGGGAATAAGTCATTGGGAATGGAAATTAGTCATTAGGAATGGGAGTAAGTCATTGGGAATGGGAATAAGTCATTGGGAATAATTAATTGGGAAATAGTCGCACTGCAGGTTCCAGTAGTCGTTGAAGTACAGGATGGGGAAGTAATCGCCGCTCAGCGCGTCGAACTTGACGTCTGGGAAAAATGGGAAAAGTGGGAATAATTTATTGGGAATGGGAATAAGTCATTGGGAATGGGAAAAGTTCATTGGGAATGGAAATAATTCATTGGGAATGGGAAAAATTTATTGCGAAGAAATCGCCGCTCAGCGCGTCGAACTTGACGTCTGGGAACAGGAAAAAGGGGAAAAAGTCATTGGGAATGGGAAAAATTGATTGGGAATGGGAAAAATTCACTGGGAAGTAATCGCCGCTCAGAGCGTCGAACTTGACGTCTGGGAATGGGAAAATAATGGGAAAAATAATGGAAATAATTGAGTGGGAACGGGAATAATTCATTGGGTAGTAATTGCCACTGAGAGCGTTGAACTTCACATCTAGGAATGGGAAAAATGGGAAAAATAATGGGAATAATTCATTGGGAATGGGAATAATTCATTGGGAAGTAATCCTCGCTCAGTGAGTTGAACTTGACGTCTGGGGTGGGAAAAAGGGAAAAATAATGGGAATGATTAATTGATTGGGAATGGGAAAAGTTCATTGAGAATGGGAATAAGTAATTGGGAATGGGAAAAGTTCTTTGGGAATAATTCACTGGGAATGAGAATAATTCATTGGCAATGGGAATAAGTCAATGGGAATGGGAATAATTCATTGGGAAGTGATCGCTGCTCAGCGCGTCGAACTTGACATCTGGGAATGGGAAAAGTGGAAAAAATAATGGGAATGATTCATTGGGAATAATTGATTGGGAATGGGAATAATTCATTGGGAAGTAATTGCCGCTGAGAGCGTTGAACTTGACGTCTGGGGTGGGAAAAGTGGGAAAAAGTCATTGGGAATGGGAAAACGTCATTTGGAATGGAAATAAAAGTCATTGGGAATGGGAATAATTCATTGGGAATAATTGATTGTGAATGGGAAAAATTGATTGGGAAAAATTGATTGGGAATGGGAAAAGTTCATTGAGAATGGGAAAAGTTCATTGGGAATGGAAATAAGTCATTAGAAATGGGAATAATTCATTGGCAATAATTCATTGGGAATGGGAATAATTCATTGGGAAGTGATTGTCGCTCAGCGCGTTGAACTTGCCATCTGGGAACGGGAAAAGCTCATTAGGAATGGGAAAAATTGATTGGGAATAATTCATTGGGAATGGGAAAAGTTCATTGAGAATGGGAAAAGTTCATTGGGAATGGGAGTAAGTCATTAGAAATGGGAATAAGTCATTAGAAATGGGAATAAGTCATTGGGAATAACTCATTGGGAATGGGAAAAGTTCATTGGGAATAAGTCATTGGGAATGGGAATAATTCATTGCCAATAATTCATTGCAAATAATTCATTGGGAATGAGAATAATTCATTGGGAATGGAAATAAGTCATTGTGAATAATTCATTGGGAATGGGAAAAGTTCATCGGGAATGGGAAAAAGTCATTGGGAATGGGAATAATTCATTGGAATTGGGGGAATTGGGAATGTAAGTAATTGATTGGGAATGGAAATAATTGATTGGGAATGGGAATAACTGATTGGGAATGGGAATAACTGATGGGGAAGTAATCCCCACTGAGAGCGTCCGAACTTGACGTCTGGGATGGGAAAAGTGGGAATAATTGATTGGGAATGGGAATAAATTATTGGGAATGGGAATAAGTCATTGGGAATAATTCATTGGGAATGGGAAAAGTTCATTGGGAACGGGAAAAGTTCATTGGGATTAAATCATTAGGAATGGAAATAATTCATCGGGAATGGGAATAAGTCATTGCAAATGGGAAGAGTTCATTGGGAATAATTGATTGGAAATGGGAAAAGTTCATTGGGAAGTAATTGCCGCTCAGCACGTCAAACTTCACATCTAGGAATGGGAAAAATGGGAAAAATCATTGGGAATGATTGAGTGGGAATGGGGGAATTCATTGGGAATAATTCCTTGGGAATGGGAATAATTCATTGGCAATAATTCATTGGGAATGGGCAAAGTTCATTGGGAACAGAAATAAGTAATTGGGAACGGGAATAAATAATTGGGAACGGGAATAAGTCATTAGAAATGGGAATAAGTCATTGGGAATAACTCATCGGGAATGGGAATAATTGATTGGCAATAATTCATTGGGAATGGGAAAAACTTACTTGGAATAATTCCTTGGGAATGGGAATAATTCCTTGGGAATAACTGATTGGGAATGGGAATAAGTCACTGGGAATGGGAATAAGTCATTGGGAATAATTCATTGGGAATGGGAAAAGTTCATTTGGAATGGGAATAATTCGTTGGCAATAATTCATTGGGAATGGGAATAATTCGTTGGCAATAATTCATTGGGAATGGGAATAATTGATGGGGAATGGGAAAAGTTCATTGGGAATAAGTCATTGGGAATGGGAATAATTGATGGGGAATAATTGATTGGAAATGGGAAAAATTCATTGGGAATAATTGATTACTGAATGGGAAAAATTTCTTAGGAATAATTCATTGGGAATGGGAAAAGTTCATTGGGAATAGGAAAAATGGGATTGGGATGAGATAAACCCATTGGGAATGAGAGAAAGTAATTTGGAATGGGAAAAATTCATTTGGAATGGGAATAATTCCTAGGGAATGGGGGAAAGTCATTGGGAATAGGGAGTGAGGAGCACTGGGAGGATTTTAATGGGATTTTAACGGGATTTTAACAGACTTTCATGTGATTTTAACGGGATTTTCATGGGATTTTCATGGGATTTTAGTAAAATCTTAATGGGATTTTAATGGAATTTTAACAGGATTTTAACGACATTTTAATGGGATTTTAACAAGATTTTAATAGGATTTTAATGGGATTTTAAATAGGATTTTAATGGCATTTTAATGGGATTTTAATGGGTTTTAATGGGATTTTAGCGGGATTTTAAATAGGATTTTAATGGGATTTTAAATAGGATTTTCATGGGATTTTAATGGATTTTCATGGGATTTTAATGGATTTTCATGGGATTTTAACGGGATTTCAGTAAGATCTTAACGGGATTTTAATGGGATTTTCATGGGAATTTCATGGGATTTTAATGAGATTTTAATGGGATAGAATGGATTTTTAATAGGATTTTAATGGATTTTAATGGGATTTTAAATACGACTTTAATGGGATTTTAGTAAGATCTTAATCGGATTTTAATGGAATTTTAACAGGATTTTAATGGATTTTAATGGGATTTTAATGGGATTTTCATGGGATTTTAATGGGATATAATGAATTTTTAATATGATTTTAATGAGATTTTAATAGGCTTTTAACGGGATTTTAATGGACTTTAATGGGATTTTAATGAGATCTTAATGGAATTTTAATGGATTTGAATGGATTTTTAATAGGATTTTAATAGGATTTTCATGGATTTTAATGGGATTTTAAATAGGATTTTAATGGGATTTTAATAGATTTTAATGGGATTTTAATGGGATTTTAATAGGATTTTAATGGGATTTTAATGGGATTTTAATAGGATTTTAATGGGATTTTAATGGGATTTTAACGGGATTTTAATGGGATTTTAATAGGATTTTAATGGGATTTTAATGGATTTTAATGGGATTTTAACAAGATTTTAATAGGATTTTAATGGATTTTAATGTGGGATTTTAACGGATTTTAATGGGATTTTAACAAGATTTTAATAGCATTTTAATGGGATTTTAATGGGATTTTAATGGGATTTCCAATAAGATTTTAAACGATTTTCATTTTATGGGATTTAACAGGATTTTCATGGATTTTAACGGGATTTTAACGGAAACCACGGAATTTCACGGGATTTTTCCCGGAAAAGGCAGAATTCCCGAATTTGGGAGCTCACACTGGTCCAGGGGGGAGGGACGCTGCCCCTGACCCAGGGCGTGTGGTCATCCACCATGTTGATGGTCAGGTTGGGGTGCCAGTGGGAGATCACCTCCACCGGCCCGAAGTCCTCGGCTCTCTGCAAGGGAAAAACGGGAATTGGAATGGGAATCCCGAAAAAATCCCGGAAAAAATCCCCAAAAAAAACCCGAAAAAATCCCCCAAAAATCACAAAAAAATCCCCAAAAAATCCCCCCAAAAATGGGATTTTCCGCTCTCTGCAAGGCAAAAACGGGAATTGGAATGGGAATCCCAAAAAAAATCCCGGAAAAAATCCCGGAAAAAATCCCGGAAAAAAACGCGAAAAAAATCCTGAAAGAAAACGCGGAAAAAATCACGAAAAAAATCGCGAAAAAATCACCAAAAAATCACGAAAAAATCCCCCAAAAATCCCCCAAAAAATGGGATTTTCCGCTCTCTGCAAGGGAAAAACGGGAATTGGAATGGGAATCCCAAAAAAAAATCCTGAAAAAAATCCTGGAAAAAATCCCGGAAAAAAACATGAAAAAAATCGCAAAAAAAATCGCGAAAAAATCCCGAAAAAAATCCCCAAAAAATGGGATTTTCCGCTCTCTGCAAGGGAAAAACGGGAATTGGAATGGGAATCCCAAAAAAAATCCCGGAAAAAAACTCTGGAAAAAAATCACGGAAAAAATCGCGGAAAAAATCGCGAAAAAATCCCCCAAAAATGGGACTTTCCGCTCTTTGCAAGGGAAAAACGGGAATTGGAATGGGAATCCCAAAAAATTTCAGGAAAAAATCCCGGAAAAAATCGCCAAAAAAATCGCGAAAAAATCGCAAAAAAAATCGCGAAAAAATCACAAAAAAATCCCCAAAAAATGGGACTTTCCGCTCTCTGCAAGGGAAAAACGGGAATTGGAATGGGAATCCCCAAAAAATCCCGGAAAAAAACGCGAAAAAATCCTGAAAGAAAACGCGGAAAAAATCGCGAAAAAATCCCCAAAAAATCCCCCAAAAATGGGATTTTCCACTCTCTGCAAGGGAAAATGGGAATTGGAATGGGAATCCCAAAAAAAAAAATCCTGAAAAATATCCTGGAAAAAATCCCGGAAAAAAACATGAAAAAAATCGCAAAAAAAATCGCGAAAAAATCCCGAAAAAAATCCCCCAAAAAATGGGATTTTCCGCTCTCTGCAAGGGAAAAACAGGAATTGGAATGGGAATCCCAAAAAAAATCCCGGAAAAAAATTCTGGAAAAAAATCACGGAAAAGATCGCGGAAAAAATCGCCAAAAAATCGCCAAAAAATCCCCCAAAAAATGGGACTTTCCACTCTCTGCAAGGGAAAAACGGGAATTGGAATGGGAATCCCCAAAAAATCCAGGAAAAAATCCTGGAAAAAATCGCAAAAAAAGTCATGAAAAAACTGCGGAAAAAAAACCCCAAAAAATCCCCCCAAAAAATCCCGGAAAAAATCCCCAAAAAACCCCGAAAAAATCCCCCAAAAAAATCCCGAAAAAAATCCCCCCCAAAAAAAATCCCCAAAAAAATCCCCCAAAAAATTTTTAAAAAATCCCGAAAAAGATCCCAAAAAAAACCCTGAAAAAAAAGTGAAAAAAAAATCCCGAAAAAAACCCCAAAAAGCTCCCGAAAAAAATCCTGAAAAAAATCCCAAAAAAAATCCCGAAAAAAATCCCAGAAAAAATCCCGAAAAAAAGAAAAAAAAAAAGGGATTTTTCACTTTCTGGAAAGGGAAAAGCCTGGGATTTGGCAGGGAATCCCAAAAAAATGGGATTTTCCACTGTCTGCAAGGGAAAATCTGGGAATTGGAATGGGATCCCAAACAAAATCCTGAAAAAAATCCCAGAAAAAATCCCAAAAAAAATCCCAGAAAAAAACACGAAAAAAATCGCGGAAAAAATCTCCAAAAAATTCCAAGAAAAATCCCCCCAAAAAAAATCCCCCAAAAAATCCTGAAAAAAAAAGGTGAAAAAAATCCCGAAAAAAAAGCGAAAAAAAATCCCCAAAAAAAATCCTGAAAAAATCCCAAAAAAAATTTTTAAAAAATTCCCCCAAAAAAATCCCCAAAATCTGGGAATAAATCCCCAAAATCTGGGAATAAATCCCCAAAAAAGCCCAAAATCTCGGAATAAAACCCCAAAATTTTGGGACTAAATCCCAAAAATCCCAAAATCTGGGTATAAATCCCAAAAACCCCAAAATTTGGGAATTCTCACCTTGATCATCTCGGGATCTGCCTCTGTCTCTCCCGTCAGGAGGTTTTTGGTTTTCTGGAATCTTCTCCTCTTGTATTTGTTGATCACTGGAAAAATGGGAAAAATGGGGAAAATTGGGGAAAATGGGAAAAAAGGGAAAAATGGGAAAATATGAAAAAATTGGGAAAATTGGGGAAAATAGGAAAAATGAGAAAAATGGGGAAAATGGGGAAAAAAGGGGAACAAAAGGAAAACTTGGGAAAAAATGGGAAAACTTGGGAAAATGGGGAAAAATGGGGAAAATTGGGGAAAATGGGAAAAACGGGGAAAATTGGGGAAAATGGGGAAAAAAGGGAAAAAATGGGAAAAATGGGAAGAATTGGGAAAAACGGGAAAAATGGGAAAAATTGGGAAAAAATTGGGAAAAATGGGGAAAATGGGGAAAATTGGGGAAAAATGGGAAAAAATGGGAAAAAGCAGGGAAAGTCAGAAAAATTGGACAAACTGGGAAAAATGGGGAAAAATGGGGGAAATTGGGAAAAATGGGGGAAAATTGGGAAAAATGGGGAAAATTGTACAAAATGGGAAAAAAATAGGAAAAAATTGGGAAAAAATGGGATTTTCCAGGTTTTTCCCAACAAGAAAAGGGTTGGAATTCCTGGAAAATCCCAAAAATTCCCCCAAAATCCAAAAAAATTCCCGCAAAATGCCAAAACATTTCCGTAAAATCCCAAAAGATTTCCCCAAAATCAAAAAAAATTTCCAGCAAAATCCCAAAAAATTTCCCCAAAATCCCAAAAAATTCCAAGAGAGTTTTTCCTCTTTAATCCCACAAATCCCGACAATGGGAAACTCTGGAAATGGAACGACAGGAAAATGTGGGAATGTTGGGAAAATGGGAATTCCTGAGGAATTTGGGGTGGGAAAAGTGGGATTTTTTCTGGAAAAGCGGGAATTTGGTCTGGAAAAGTGGGATTTGGGACAGGAAAATCGGGAATTTGGTTCGGAAAATGAGGAATTTGGGTGGGAAAATCGGGAATTCTGTCTGGAAAATCGGGGATTTGGTCTGGAAAAGTGGGATTTTGGTCAGAAAATCGGGAATTTGGGTCGGGAAAAGTGGAATTTGGTCTGGAAAAATGGGAATTTGGTCTGGAAAAGTGGAATTCAGGACTAGAAAAGTGGGATTTGGGTCTGGAAAATTGGGAATTTGGTCCAGAAAACCGGGAATTTGGTCTAGAAAAGTGGGATTTTTTTTTCTGGAAAATCAGGATTTGGGTCAGAAAATCAGGAATTTGGGTTGGGAAAAGTGGAATTTGGGACAAGAAAAGGGGAATTTGGTCTGGGAAAATCAGTAATTTGGTCCGGAAAATCGGGATTTTTTTCTGGAAAATTGGGAATTGGGTGGGAAAAGTGGGAATTTGGGACTAGAGAAGTGGGATTTTCTCCTGGAAAATCAGGAATTTTTTCTGGAAAATCAGGAATTTGGTCCAGAAAACGGGGAATCTGGTGTGGAAAATCAGGAATTTGGTCTGGAAAATCGGGAATTGGGTGGGAAAACTGGGAATTCGGTCTGGAAAAATGGGATTTGGGACCAGAAAAGCAGAATTTGGTCTGGAAAATCAGGATTTTGGTCTGGAAAATCGGGATTTGGGTCTGGAAAATCAGGAATTTGGTCCAGAAAATTGGGAATTTTTTCTGGAAAATCAGGAATTTTTCCAGGAAAATTGGTAATTTGGTCCAGAAAATCGGGAATTTGGTCTAGAAAAGCGGGATTTTTTTCCTGGAAAATCGGGATTTGGGTCAGAAAACCAGGAATTGGGTCAGGAAAAGTGGAATTTGGTCTGGAAAAATGGGAATTTGGTCTGGAAAAGCGGGACTTTTCTTCTGGAAAATCGGGAATTGGGTCAGAAAATCAGGATTTTGGTCTGGAAAAGTGGGAATTTGGTCTGGAAAATCGGGAATTTGGTCTAGAAAAGCAGGATTTTTTTCTGGAAAATCGGGATTTTGGTCCGGAAAATCGGGATTTTTTTCCTGGAAAATCAGGAATTCCATCAGGAAAATCGGGATTTGGGTCAGACAATCAGGAATTGAGGTCAGAAAATCGGGAATTGCGTCAGGAAATTTGGGAATTTGGTCGGGAAAATTGGGATTTGGGTCTGGAAAATCAGGAATTCCGTCAGGAAAATCGGGAAATTGGTCTAGAAAAGCGGGATTTTTTCCTGGAAAATCGGGATTTGGGTCAGAAAATCGGGAATTTGAGTCAGAAAATCAGGAATTGAGGTCAGAAAACTGGGAATTGGGTCAGGAAAAGTGGAATTTGGTCTGGAAAAATGGGAATTTGGTCTGGAAAAGCGGGATTTTTTTTCTGGAAAATCGGGAATTGGGTCAGAAAATCAGGATTTTGGTCTGGAAAAGTGGGAATTTGGTCTGGAAAATCGGGATTTTTTTCTGGAAAATCAGGAATTTTGTCTGGAAAATCGGGAATTTGGTCTGGAAAATCAGGAACTTTTTCGGGAAAATCGGTAATTGGGTCCAGAAAATCGGGAATTTGGTCTGGAAAATCGGGATTTTTTTTTTCCTGGAAAATCGGGATTTTTTTTTCTGGAAAATCGGGAATTTGTTCCAGAAAATCGGGATTTTTTCCTGGAAAATCAGGAATTCCATCAGGAAAATCGAGATTTGGGTCAGAAAATCAGGAATTGAGGTCAGAAAATCAGGAATTGGGTCAGGAAAAGTGGAATTTGGCCTGGAAAAATGGGAATTTGGTCTGGAAAAGCGGGAATTTTTCTCTGGAAAATCAGGAATTCAGTCCGGAAAATCGGGAATTTGGTCTGGAAAAGTGGGATTTGGGTCAGAAAATTGGGGATTCGGTCTGGAAAAGTGTGAATTTGGGACTAGAAAAGTGAGATTTTTTCCTGGAAAATCAGGAATTTGGTCCAGAAAATCGGGAATTTCGTCTGGAAATTGGAATGTAGGTCTGGAAAATCTGGATTTGGGTGGGAAAAGTGGGATTTTTTCTGGAAAATCAGGAATTTGGTCCAGAAAATCAGGATTTTTTTCTGGAAAATTGGGATTTGGGTCTGGAAAAGTGGGAATTTGGGACTAGAGAAGAGGGATTTTCTCCTGGAAAATCAGGAATTTGGTCCAGAATATGGGGAATCTGGTGTGGAAAATCAGGAATTTGGTCTGGAAAATCGGAATTTTTTTCTGGAGAAATCGGATTTTTTTCTGGAAAAATCAGAATTTTTCCCTGGAAAATCGGGATTTGGTCTGGAAAATAGGAATTTTTTTCTGGAAAATTGGGATTTGGTCTGGAAAACCGGGAATTGGGTGGGAAAAGTGGGAATTTGGTCTGGAAAAATGGGATTTGGGTGGGAAAAGTGGGATTTTTCTGGAAAATCAGTAATTTGGTCCAGAAAATCGGGATTTTTTCTGGAAAATTGGGAATTGGGTGGGAAAAGTGGGAATTTGGGACTAGAGAAGTGGGATTTTCTCCTGGAAAATCAGGAATTTTTTCTGGAAAATCAGGAATTTGGTCCAGAAAACGGGGAATCTGGTGTGGAAAATCAGGAATTTGGTCTGGAAAACCGGGAATTGGGTGGGAAAACTGGGAATTCGGTCTGGAAAAATGGGATTTGGGACCAGAAAAGCAGAATTTGGTCCAGAAAATTGGGAATTTTTTCTGGAAAATCAGGAATTTTCCCGGGAAAATTGGTAATTTGGTCCAGAAAATCGGGAATTTGGTCTAGAAAAGCGGGATTTTTTCCTGGAAAATCGGGATTTGGGTCAGAAAACCAGGAATTGGGTCAGGAAAAGTGGAATTTGGTCTGGAAAAACAGGAATTTGGTCTAGAAAAGCAGGAATTTTTTTTCTGGAAAATCAGGAATTTTGTCTGGAAAATCGGGAATTTGGTCTGGAAAACCAGGAACTTATTCGGGAAAATCGGTAATTGGGTCCAGAAAATCGGGAATATGGTCTGGAAAATCGGGATTTTTTTTTTCCTGGAAAATCGGGAATTTGTTCCAGAAAATCGGGATTTTTTTCCTGGAAAATCAGGGATTTGGTCCGGAAAATCGGGATTTTTTCCCTGGAAAATCGGGGTTTTTTTCCGGAAAATCAGGAATTCCATCAGGAAAATCGGGATTTGGGTCAGACAATCAGGAATTGAGGTCAGAAAATCGGGAATTGGGTCAGGAAAAGTGGAACTGGGTCAGGAAAAGTGGAATTTGGTCTGGAAAAGCGGGATTTTTTTTCTGGAAAATCGGGAATTGGGTCAGAAAATCAGGATTTTGGTCTGGAAAATCGGGAATTTGGTCTAGAAAAGCAGTATTTTTTCCTGGAAAATCAGGAATTTTGTCTGGAAAATCGGGAATTTGGTCTGGAAAACCAGGAACTTATTCGGGAAAATCGGTAATTGGGTCCAGAAAATCGGGAATATGGTCTGGAAAATCGGGATTTTTTTTTTCCTGGAAAATCGGGAATTTGTTCCAGAAAATCGGGATTTTTTTTCTGGAAAATCAGGGATTTGGTCTGGAAAATCGGGATTTTTCCCTGGAAAATCGGGATTTTTCCCGGAAAATCAGGAATTCCATCAGGAAAATCGGGATTTGGGTCAGAAAATCAGGAATTGAGGTCAGAAAATCGGGAATTGGGTGGGCAAAGTGGGAATTCTCACTGCGGGAGGTGTGCACGGTGGCCAGGCGCCGGTAGAGACTCTTCTGCCGCGGATCCGGATGGAATCCACTCTTGGTGAAGTAAACGTGGATGTAGATGGAGCCGTTCCGCTGCACGCTCTGGGAAAACGGGAAAAACAAATCCCAAAATTCCCCGGAGCCCAAAGAGCGGGGAAATCCCAAAATTCCCAAAATTCCCAAAATTCCCAGCTGAAATCCCTCAGGGAAAATCCCAAAATTCACGTTAAAAGATGGAATTCCTTGGGGAAATCCCAGAATTCCCAAATTCCCACCTGGAATCCCTCGGGAAAAATCCCCAAAATTCCCATTAAAATCCCAAAATTCCCATTAAAATCCAAAAATTCCCATTAAAACACCAAAATTCCCATTAAAACACCAAAATCAGTTGGGAAAAATCCCAAAATTCCCATTGAAACACCAAAATCCTTCGGGAAAAAAACCCAAAATTCCCATTAAATTCCCAAAATTCCCATTCCCCTGACCCCAAAATCCTCAGGAAAAATCCCAAGATTCCCATTAAAACCTGAAATCCCTCCGGAAAAATCCCAAAATTCCCATCAAAATCCCTTTCCCCGACCCCAAATCTCTTGGGAAAATCCCAAAATTCCCATTAAAACCCCAAAAATCCTCAAGAAAAATCCCAAAATTCCCATTTAAAACCCCAAAATCCGTGGGGAAAAAAATCCCAAAATTCCCATTAAAACCCCAAAATTCCCATTAAAATCCCAAAAATTCGCATTAAAATCCCAAAAAATCCCCCAAACACCCAAATTCCCATTCCCCTGACCCCCAAACCCCTCAGAAAAAACCCCAAAATTCCCAAAAATTCCCCAAAATCCCACCTGGGAGATGTCGACCTCCCCGGCGTGCTGGTAGCAGCCGTCGGCATTCTCGCCGCTGGTCCAATCGCCGTAAACCAGATCGCGCTTCTCCCAGAAGAGAGCCGAGCTCACGTTGAAATCCGTGAAGTGCTCGTGCTCCGAGATGTACACGTACAGATCCTGGGGGAAAAATCCCAAAAATATTGGGGAAAAGGTTTGGGAATGAAGGGATTTGGGGATGGAGGGATTTGGGGAAAAAACGGCAATGGGATTGCACCGAAATTTGGGATTTTGGCCCCAAAAATCTCTCCGAAATTTGGCATTTTGGCCCCAAAAATCTCTCTGAAATTTGGGATTTTGGTCTCAAAAATCCCTCTGGGATTTGGGATTTAGGGAAACATTGATAGGATTGCTCTGAAATTTGGGATTTTGGCCCCAAAAATCCCTCTGGGATTGCTCTGAAATTTGGGATTTTGGCCTCAAAAAATGGGGATTTTGGCCCCAAAAATCCCTCTGGGATTTGGGATCTGGGATGGAATTCATTCCCAGATCTGCTCCGAGATGTACACATAGAGATCCTACGGGAAAAATCCCAAAATTAGATGGGAAAAGGTTTGGGATGGAAGGGATTTTGGGATGTTGGGATTTGGGGAAAAACGGCAATGGGATTGCACCGAAATTTGGGATTTTGACCCCAAAAATCTCTCTGAAATTTGGGATTTTGGCCCCAAAAATCTCTCGGAAATTTGGGATTTTAGCCCCAAAAAATCAGGATTTTGGCCCCAAAAATCTCTCTGAAATTTGGGATTTTGGCCCCAAAAAATGGGGATTTTGGCCCCAAAAATCCCTCTGGAATTTGGGATTTGGGATGGAATTCATTCCCAGAGTTGGGAATTGCTCGTGCTCCGAGATGTACACATGGAGATCCTACGGGAAAAATCCAAAAAATATTTGGGAAAACCACTGGGATTGAAGGGATTTGGGATTGTTCCGAAATTTGGGATTTTGGCCCCAAAAAATCTCTCAGAAATTTGGGATTTTGGCCCCAAAAAATGGGGAATTTGGCCCCAAAAATCCCTCTGGGATTGCTCCGAAATTTGGGATTTTGGCCCCAAAAATCCCTCTGGGATTGCTCTGAAATTTGGGATTTTGGCCTCAAAAAATGGGGATTTTGGCCCCAAAAATCCCTCTGGGATTTGGGATCTGAGCTGGAATTCATTCCCAGATCTGCTCCGAGATGTACACGTATAGGTCCTACAGAAAATCCCAAAAATAGATGGGAAAAGGTTTGGGATGGAAGGGATTTTGGGATGTTGGGATTTGGGGAAAAAACGGCAATGGGATTGCACCGAAATTTGGGATTTTGACCCCAAAAATCTCTCTGAAATTTGGGATTTTGGCCCCAAAAATCTCTCGGAAATTTGGGATTTTAGCCCCAAAAAATCAGGATTTTGGCCCCAAAAATCTCTCGGAAATTTGGGATTTTGGCCCCAAAAAATGGGGATTTTGGCCCCAAAAATCCCTCTGGGATTGCTCTGAAATTTGGGATTTTGTGCTCCGAGATGTACACGTACAGATCCTACGGGGAAAATCCCAAAAATATTGGGGAAAACCACTGGGATTGAAGGGATTTGGGATTGCTCCGAAATTTGGGATTTTGGCCCCAAAAAATGGGGATTTTGGCCCCAAAAGTCCCTCTGGGATTTGGGATTTGGGATGGAATTCATTCCCAGATCTGCTCCGAGATGTACACATAGAGATCCTACAGGGAAAAATCCCAAAAATATTGGGGAAAAGGTTTGGGATCGAAGGGATTTGGGATTGTTCTGAAATTTGGGATTTTGGCCCCAAAAATCTCTCGGAAATTTGGGATTTTAGCCCCAAAAAATCAGGATTTTGGCCCCAAAAATCTCTCGGAAATTTGGGATTTTGGCCCCAAAAAATGGGGATTTTGGCCCCAAAAATCTCTCTCGGAAATTTGGGATCTGAGCTGGAATTCATTCCCAGATCTGCTCCGAGATGTACACGTACAGATCCTACGGGAAAATCCCAAAATTAGATGGGAAAAGGTTTGGGAATGAAGGGATTTGGGATGGAGGGATTTGGGGGAAAAACGGCAACGGGATTGCACCGAAATTTGGGATTTTGGCCCCAAAAATCTCTCAGAAATTTGGGATTTTAGCCCCAAAAAATGGGGATTTTGGCCCCAAAAATCCCTTTGGGATTGCTCTGAAATTTGGGATTTTGAGCCCAAAAATCTCTCCGAAATTTGGGAATTTGCCCCCAAAAATCCCTCTGAAATTTGGGATTTTGGCCCCAAAAATTCCCCAGAAATTTGGGATTTGGGAAAATGGTAATGGGATCTCTCTGAAATTTGGGATTTTGGCCCCAAAAATCCATCTGGGATTGCTCTGAAATTTGGGATTTTGGCCCCAAAATTTGCTCAGGAATTTGGGATTTGGATAGGAAATGGCTATGGGATTGCTCCAAAATTTGCAGGAAAAAATCCCAAAAAATGGGAAAAACCTTTGGGATGGAAGAGATTTGGGAATTCTGTGGAATTCACTCCCAAATCCCCGTTTTTCTCCCCAAATTCCATGGAATTCACTCCCCAAATTCCCGTTTTTTCCCCAAATTCCATGGAATTCACTTCCCAAATTCCTGTTTTTCTCCCCAAATTCCGTGTAATTCACTCCCAAAATCTGCAGAATTCACTTCCAAATTCCTGCAAATCTCCCCAAATTCCCGTTTTCTCCCCAAATTCCATGGAATTCACTCCCAAATTCCCGGTTTTTTCCCCCAAATTCCATGAAATTCACCCCCAAATTCCTGTTTTTCTCCCCAAATTCCATGGAATTCACTCCCAAATTCCCGTTTTTTCCCCCCCAAATTCCAGTTCTTTTCCCCCCAAATTCCTGTTTTTTCCCCAAATTCCATGGAATTCACTTCCAAATTCCAGGAAAATCTCCCCAAATTCCATGGAATTCACTCCCAAATTCTGGTTTTTTCCCCCAAATTCCCATTTTTTCCCCCCAAATTCCTGTTTTTTCCCCAAATTCCATGGAATTCACTCCTAAATTCTGTTTTTTTCCCCAAATTCCATGGAATTCACTCCCAAATTCCCGTTTTTTCCCCAAATTCCATGGAATTCACTCCCAAATTCTGGTTTTTTCCACCAAATTCCCATTTTTTCCCCCCCCAAATTCCCGTTTTTTCCCCAAATTCCATGGAATTCACTCCTAAATTCGCATTTATCTCCCCAAATTCCATGCAATTCACTCCCAAATTCCCGTTTTTTCCCCAAATTCCATGGAATTCACTCCCAAATTCTGGTTTTTTCCACCAAATTCCCATTTTTTCCCCCCAAATTCCCGTTTTCTCCCCAAATTCCATGGAATTCACTCCTAAATTCGCATTTATCTCCCCAAATTCCGTAGAATTCACTCCCAAATCCCATTTTTCCCCCAAATTCCCGTTTCCCCACCATCAGGGTGTCCTTAGGGAACAGATTCCTGCTGGGGCTCCGCGCTGTCCCCGCGGCGCTGCTGGATTCCCATTGAGCTCCAAATTCCCTTTTTTCCCCAAATTCCATGGAATTCACTCCCAAATTCCCGTTTTTTTCCCCAAATTCCATGGAATTCACTCCCAAATTCCCGTTTTCTCCCCAAATTCCATGGAATTCACTCCCAAATTCTGGTTTTTTCCACCAAATTCCCATTTTTTCCCCCCCAAATTCCCGTTTTTCCCCAAATTCCATGGAATTCACTCCTAAATTCGCATTTATCTCCCCAAATTCCATGGAATTCACTCCCAAATTCCCATTTTTCCCCCAAATTCCCGTTTTCCCACCATCAGGGTGTCCTTAGGGAACAGATTCCTGCTGGGGCTCCGCGCTGTCCCGCGGCGCTGCTGGATTCCCATTGAGCTCCAAATTCCCTTTTCTCCCCAAATTCCATGGAATTCATTCCCAAATTCCCGTTTTTTTCCCAAATTCCGTGGAATTCACTCCCAAATCCCCGTTTTTCTCCCCAAATTCCATGGAATTCACTTCCCAAAATCTGTGGAATTCACTCCCAAATTCCTGGTTTTCCCCCAAATTCCGTGGAATTCACTCCCAAAATCTCTAGAATTCACTCCCAAATTCCCACAAATCTCCCCAAATTCCCGTTTTCTCCCCAAATTCCATGGAATTCACTCCCAAATTCTGGTTTTTTCCACCAAATTCCCATTTTTTCCCCCCCAAATTCCCGTTTTTTCCCCAAATTCCATGGAATTCACTCCTAAATTCGCATTTATCTCCCCAAATTCCATGGAATTCACTCCCAAATTCCCGTTTTTTCCCCAAATTCCATGGAATTCACTCCTAAATTCGCATTTATCTCCCCAAATTCCGTAGAATTCACTCCCAAATTCCCATTTTTCCCCCAAATTCCCGTTTTTCCCACCATCAGGGTGTCCTTAGGGAACAGATTCCTGCTGGGGCTCCGCGCTGTCCCGCGGCGCTGCTGGATTCCCATTGAGCTCCAAATTCCCTTTTCTCCCCAAATTCCATGGAATTCATTCCCAAATTCCCGTTTTTTCCCAAATTCCGTGGAATTCACTCCCAAATTCCCGTTTTTCTCCCCAAATTCCATGGAATTCACTTCCCAAAATCTGTGGAATTCACTCCCAAATTCCTGGTTTTCCCCCAAATTCCATGGAATTCACTCCCAAAATCTCTAGAATTCACTCCCAAATTCCCACAAATCTCCCCAAATTCCCGTTTTCTCCCCAAATTCCATGGAATTCACTCCCAAATTCTGGTTTTTTCCACCAAAATTCCCATTTTTTCCCCCCCCAAATTCCCTTTTTTCCCCAAATTCCATGGAATTCACTCCCAAAATCCCATTTTTCCCCCATTTTTCCCCCAAATTCCCGTTTTCCCACCATCAGGGTGTCCTTAGGGAACAGATTCCTGCTGGGGCTCCGCTGTC
>JAKEPQ010000724.1:0-92398 GCA_024500445.1 Entomyzon cyanotis | reverse complement strand
TATGCTTCGTTCAGTTACGTATTGCTGATTTTTGGGATTTGGGATTTAGGAATTTTTTGGATTTTCGGGATTTCAGGCTTTGGGTTTTTGGGATTTTTGCGATTTGGGATTTTGGGATTTTGGGGATTTTTGCCACTTGGGATTTTTGCGATTTGGGATTTTGGGGATTTTGGGGATTTCAGGCTTTGGGTTTTTTGGGATTTCAGGATTTTTGGGATTTGGGATTTTTAGGATTTCAGGATTTTTGCGATTTGGGATTTCAGGATTTTTGGGCTTTGGGATTTTTGGGATTTTGGGGATTTCAGGCTTTGGGATTTTTGGGATTTTTGTAATTTGGGATTTTGGGATTTCTGGGATTTGGGACTTTTGGGGTTTGGGATTTTTGGGATTTGGGATTTTGGGATTTTGGATTTCTGGGATTTGGGATCTCAAACCTGCTCCTCCTCGCTGTCAATCACCACCAGCTCCGCCCCGAGCTCTGAGTTTTGGGAATATTTTGGGATTTGGGATTTTTTGGGATATTTTAGGATGTTTTAGGATCCCAAACCTGCTCCTCCCTCGCTGTCGATCACCACCAGCTCTGCCCCGAGCTCTGAGTTTTGGGATTTTTTGGGGATATTTTGGGATTTCTGGGATTTCAGGATTTTCGGGATTTGGGATTTTGGGGATTTTGGGGATTTCAGGATTTTTGGGATTTGGGATTTCTGGGATTTGGGATCCCAGACCTGCTCCTCCTCGCTGTCGATCACCACCAGCTCGGCCCCCAGCTCCCGGCAGGCGTTCCTGGCCTCGCTCCAGCCCAGCGCCAGCTGGGAAATCCCAAAGCAGCTTTTCCCGTGGGATTTCCAGCCGGAAGGACAATTCCGGGAATTCCCCACCGTGCGGCACAGCAGCTCTGCGGGAAAACACGGGAAATGCCGGAAATATCCCGGGAAAACACCGGGAAAATCATGGGAAAATCACGGGAAAATCATGGGAAATCCTGGGAAATGCCGGGAAATATGGGAAATATCCTGGGAAAATCCTGGGAAAATCATGGGAAATATCCCGGGAAAATCATGGGAAAATCATGGGAAAATCATGGGAAAATCATGGGAAATATCCCGGGAAAATCATGGGAAATATCCCGGGAAAATCATGGGAAAATCATGGGAAAATCATGGGAAAATCATGGGAAATATCCCGGGAAAATCATGGGAAATATCCCGGGAAAATCATGGGAAAATCATGGGAAAATCATGGGAAAATCATGGGAAATATCCCGGGAAAATCATGGGAAATATCCCAGGAAAATCATGGGAAAATCATGGGAAAATCATGGGAAAATCATGGGAAATATCCCGGGAAAATCACGGGAAATATCCCGGGAAAATCATGGGAAATATCCCAGGAAAATCATGGGAAAATCATGGGAAAATCATGGGAAAATCATGGGAAATATCCCGGAAAATCACGGGAAATATCCCGGGAAAATCATGGGAAAATCACGGGAAAATCATGGGAAATATCCCGGGAAAATCATGGGAAAATCATGGGAAAATCATGGGAAATATCCCGGGAAAATCATGGGAAAATCATGGGAAATATCCCGGGAAAATCATGGGAAAATCATGGGAAAATCATGGGAAAATCATGGGAAATACCGGGAAATATCCCAGAAAAATCATGGGAAAATCATGGGAAATACTGGGAAATAGTGGGAAATATGGGAAATATCCCAGGAAAATCATGGGAAAATAATGGGAAATACCAGGAAATACTGGGAAATATCCTGGGAAAAATCCCAGAAAAATAATGGGAAAATCATGGGAAATAGCGGGAAATACTGGGAAATATGGGAAATATCCCAGGAAAATCATGGGAAATATCCCGGAAAAATCATGGGAAATACCAGGAAATGCCGGGAAATAGCGGAAATTATGGGGAAATACTGGAAAAATCCCGGAAAAATCCCGGAAAAATCATGGGAAATACCAGGAAATGCCGGGAAATATCCCGGAAAAACCATGGGAAAATCATGGGAAATACTGGGAAATACCGGGAAATATGGGAAATATCCCAGGGAAATCATGGGAAGTCTGCGGAAATTACGGGGAAATACTGGAAAAATCCCGGAAAAATCATGGGAAATACCAGGAAATATCCCGGAAAAATCCCAGAAAAATCATGGGACATAGCGGGAAATACTGAGAAATAGTGGGAAATAGCGCAAATTACGGGGAAATACTGGAAAAATCCCGGGAAAATCATGGGAAATCATGGGAAAATCCTGGGAAAATCATGGGAAAATCATGGGAAATACGGGGAAAATCCTGGGAAAATCATGGGAAAATCATGGGAAATACCAGGAAATACCAGGAAATAGCGGGAAATGCTGGGAAATATCCTGGAAAAATCCCGGGAAAATCCCGGGAAATACTGGGAAATACTGGGAAATATCCTGGAAAAATAATGGGAAATACCAGGAAAAATCCCAGAAAAGTCCTGGAAAAATACTGGGAAATACCAGGAAATACTGGGAAAATCATGGGAAATATCGGGAAATACCAGGAAATACCGGGAAATATCCTGGGAAAATCATGGGAAATACTGGGAAATAGCGGAAAATACTGGAAAAAACATGGAAAAATCTGGGAAAAATCATGGGAAATATGGGAAATATCCTGGGAAAATCATGGGAAATATGGGGAAATACCAGGAAATATGGGAAATAGCAGGAAAAATCCCAGAAAAATCATGGGGAATACAAGGAAATAGCGGGGAAATACCGGGAAATAGCGGGGAAAATCCCGGAAAAATCATGGGAAACACCAGGAAATACTGGGAAATATCCTGGGAAAAATCATGGGAAAATCATGGGAAAATCATGGGAAATAGCGGGAAATACAGGAAAAATAATGGAAAAATCCCGGAAAAATCATGGGAAATACCAGGGAAAATGCCAGAAAAGTCCTGGAAAAATACTGGGAAATACCAGGAAATACTGGGAAAATCATGGAAAAATCCTGGAAAAATCATGGGAAATACCAGGAAATGCCAGGAAATATCCCGGAAAAATGATGGGAAATACTGGGAAATACTAGGAAATTCATGGAAATAGCGGGAAATACTGGGAAAATCCTGGGAAATCCTAGGAAATACCAGGAAATACTGGGAAAATCCTGGGAAAATCCTGTAAAATACCTGAAAACACCAGGAAAATCCTGGAAATACCGGGAAATAGCGAGAAATAGCGGGAAATACCAGGAAAAATCCCAGAAAAATCATGGGAAATATGGGGGAAATCATGGGAAAATCACGGGAAATACAGGGAAATACTGGGAAATACTGGAAAATACCTGGAAATACCAGGAAATATCCTGGAAATATCCTGGAAAAATCCTGGAAATATCCTGGAAAAATCCTGCGAAATAGCGGGAAATACCAGGAAATCCTGGGAAATACCAGGAAATATCCTGGAAAAATCATGGGAAATCCCGGGAAATACTGGGAAATTCATCAGAAATACCGGGAAATACAGGAAAATCCCTGGAAAATACCGGGAAGTCAGAGAGAAATCAGGAGAAATCCCAGGGAAAACACCAGGAAAATCCCAGAAAAATCCTGGAAAACACCAGGAAATCAGGGGGAAATTGAGGGGAAATCGGGAGAAACCCCAAAATCCCAGGGAAAACACCGAGAACACCCCAAAAAAATCCTGGAAAACACCTGGAAAACACCAGGAGAACACGGGGAAATCAGGGGGAAATTGGGAGAAATCCCAGGGAAAATGTGGGAAAATGTGGGAAAATGTGGGAAAATATGGGAAAATAATGGAAAATGTGGGAAAATGTGGGAAAATGTGGGAAAATATGGGGAAATGTGGGAAATATGGGAAAATATGGGAAAATAATGGAAAATGTGGGAAAATGTGGGAAAATGTGGGAAAATGTGGGAAAATGTGGGAAAATATGGGGAAATGTGGGAAATATGGGAAAATGTGGGGAAATGTGGGAAAATATGGGAAAATAATGGAAAATATGGGAAAATGGGAAAATCAGGGGGAAAACTGGGAGAAATCCCAGGGAAAATGTGGGAAAATGTGGGAAAACATGGGGGAATGTGGGAAATATGGGAAAATGTGGGGAAATGTGGGAAAATATGGGAAAATGTGGGAAAATGTGGGAAAATGTGGGAAAATGTGGGAAAATGTGGGAAAATATGGGGAAATGTGGGGAAATGTGGGAAAATATGGGAAACTATGGGGGAAATCGGGAGAAATCCCAGGGAAAATATGGGAAAATTTGGGAAAATAATGGAAAATATGGGAAAATGGGAAAATCAGGGGGAAAACTGGGAGAAATCCCAGGGAAAATTGTAGGGAAAATCTGGGAAAATCTGGGAAAATATAGGAAAATATGGGAAAATGTGGGGAAATGTGGGAAAATATAGAAAAATATGGGGAAAATATGGGGAAATCTGGGAAAATCCAGGGTTTTGGGGGGGAAGTTCCAGGGCTTTTTGGGGAATTTTCGGGAATTTTGGGGAATTTCCGTGGATTTCCCGCAGCTCCTGCTGGTTTTTATGGAATTTTGGGGGAATTCTGGGGGATTTTGGGACGGAATCTTTGGGAATTTTCGGGGAGTTGTTTTGGGGAATTTTCAGGAATTTTTTTTTGGGAATTTCGGGAATCGCTTCTGATTTCCCACAACTCCTGCTGGTTTTTTATGGAATTTTGGGGAGTTTTGCTTGGAATTCCAGAGGTTTTTGTGGGAAATTCCGGGAGGTTTTGGGGAAATTTGGGGGGAATTTTTGGGGAATCTTTGGGAAATTCTGGGAATTTTGGGGATTTTTTGGGAATTTCAGGGAATTTTTTTTGAATTTTGGGAATTCCCGCTGATCTCCCGCAGCTCCTGCTGGAATTTTTATGGAATTTTGGGGTGTTTTGGGTTGGAATTCTGGGGGATTTTTGGGATGGAATCTTTGGGAATTTTGGGAATTTTTGGGGAATTTTTGGGAATTGCCTCTGATTTCCCACAACTCCTGCTGGTTTTTTATGGAATTTTGGGGTGTTTTGGGTTGGAATTCTGGGGAATTTTCGGGGTGAAATCTTTGGGAATCTTCGGGGAAACTTTAGGAATTTCTGGGAATTTCGGGAATTTCGGGAATTTCGGGAATTTTGGGAATTACCGCTGATCTCCTGCAGCTCCTGCTGGTGCTGTTGGAGCACAAAGTGCAGCTGAGTCTGGGAGAGCTGGGCTGGAAGGAGAGACCAGTATGGACCAGTATGGACCAGTTAGAGACCAGTATGGACCAGTATGGACCAGTATGGACCAGTATGAACCAGTTAGAGACCAGTATGAGCCAGTTAAACCAGTATGGACCAGTATGAACCAGTTAGAGACCAGTATGGACCAGTATGCACCAGTTAGAGACCAGTACGGACCAGTTAAACCAGTATGGACCAGTACGGACCAGTTAGAGACCAGTATGGACCAGTATGGACCAGTTAGAGACCAGTAGGGACCAGTATGAACCAGTTAGAGACCAGTACGGACCAGTTAAACCAGTATGGACCAGTACGGACCAGTATGGACCAGTAGGGACCAGTTAGAGACCAGTGTGGACCAGTTAAACCAGTATGGACCAGAACGGACCAGTTAGAGACCAGTAGGGACCAGTTAAACCAGTATGGACCAGTTAGAGACCAGTTAGAGACCAGTACGGACCAGTTAGAGACCAGTATGGACCAGTATGGACCAGTTAGAGACCAGTATGGACCAGTATGGACCAGTTAGACACCAGTATGGAGTGATAGAAACCAGTATGGACCAGTTAGAGACCAGTATGGACCAGTATGGACCAGTTAGAGACCAGTATGGACCAGTACAGCCAGTGCTCCCAGTCCCTCCCAGTCCATCCCAGTTCATCCCAGTCCATCCCAGTCCCTCCCAGTCCATCCCAGTCCATCCCAGTCCTTCCCAGTCCCTCCCCCCCACCATTTTCCCCAGGATTTTTCCAGGTTTTTTTCCATTTTTTCCCAAGATTTTTCCATTTTCCCCAAGATTTTTCCCAGGATTTTTCCAGGATTTTTCCATTTTTCCCAAAATTTTTCCATTTTTTCCCAAAATTTTCCCATTTTTTCCCAAGATTTTTCCATTTTTTCCAATATTTTTCCATTTTTTCCAGGACTTTTCCATTTTTCCCAAGATTTTTCCATTTTATTCCAAGATCTTTCCATTTTTCCCCAATATTTTTCCATTTTTTTCCCAGGATTTTTCCATTTTTTTCCAAAATGTTTCCATTTTTCCCAAAGATTTTTCCATTTTTTCCTTTTTTTTTCCATTTTTTCCAAAATTTTTCCATTTTTTCCAAGATTTTCCATATTTTTCCCAAAATTTTTCCTTTTTTTTCCCAAGATTTTTCCATTTCCCCCAAAAATCCATCAGGAATTCCAGGAAAAATCAGGAAAAAAGGAGCAAAACCAAAAAAAAAATCCATTTTTTCCTCAATTTTCCACTAAAAACTAAACCAGGAAAGGTGGAAATTCCCAAAAAAAAATTGGGAATTTTGATCCCAAACTCACCAGAATCCCAAATTCCCGACAGGTTGGATTTCAGGAATTCCAATTCCGACAGAATTGCTCTTTCTGCAGGAAAAACGGGAAAAATCCCAAAAATTCCCATTTTTCGATGGAATTAAATCCCAAAAATTCCCATTTAAAGTTGGAATTAAATCCCAAAATTCCCAATTAAAACTGGAATTAAATCCCAAAATTCCCATTTAAAGTTGGAATTAAATCCCAAAAATTCCCATTAAAACTGGAATTAAATCCCAAAATTCCCATTAAAACTGGAATTAAATCCCAAAATTCCCATTAAAAACTGGAATTAAATCCCAAAATTCCCAATTAAAGTTGGAATTAAATCCCAAAATCCCAATTAAAACTGGAATTAAATCCCAAAAATTCCCAATTAAAGTTGGAATTAAATCCCAAAATCCCAATTAAAACTGGAATTAAATCCCAAAATTCCCATTAAAACTGGAATTAAATCCCAAAATTCCCATTTAAAGTTGGAATTAAATCCCAAAATTCCCAATTAAAGTTGGAATTAAATCCCAAAATCCCAATTAAAACTGGAATTAAATCCCAAATTCCCATTTTTCAATGAAATTAATCCCAAAATTCCCATTTTCCCCCCAAAATTCCCAAAATCCCCATTTTTCAATGAAATTCACCCCAAAATCCCCATTTTTAGACAGAAAATTCCCATTTTTCGATGAAATTAACCCCAAAAATCCCCATTATTTCCCCCCAAAATTCCCATTTTTTCCCCCCAAAATTCCCAAAATCCCCATTTTCCCCCCAAAATTCCCATTTTTCCCATTATTTTCCCCCCCAAAATTCCATTTTTTGATGAGATTAATCCCAAAATTCCCATTATTTTTCCCCCAAAATTCCCAAAATTCCCATTTTTTAAATGACATTCACCCCAAAATTCCTATTTTTCAATGAAATTAACCCCAAAATTCAAAGAAATTCACCCCAAAATTCCCATTATTTTCCCCCAAAATTCCCATTTTTCAATGAAATTAACCCCAAAATTCCCATTTTTAAACAGAAAATTCCCATTTTTTCAATGAAATTCACCCCAAAATCCCCATTTTTTTCCCCAAAATTCCCAAAATTCCCATTATTTTTCCCCCAAAATTCCCAAAATCCCCATTTTTCAATGAAATTCACCCCAAAATCCCCATTTTTAGACAGAACATTCCCATTTTTCAATGAAATTCACCCCAAAATCCCCATTTTTTAGACAGAAAATTCCCATTTTTCAATGAAATTCACCCCAAAATCCACATTTTTCAACAAAATTCACCCCAAAATTCAATGAAATTCACCCCAAAATTCCCATTATTTCTCCCAGAATTACCAAAATTCCCATTTTTAAAATTAAATTAACCCCAAAATTCCCATTTTTCAATGACATTAACCCCAAAATTCCCATTTTCCCCCCCCCAAATCCCCATTATTTTTCCCCCAAAATTCCCAAAATTCCCATTATTTTTCCCAAAATCCCCATGATTTTCCCCAAATTTCCCAAAATTCCCATCTTTTCCCCCCAAAATTCCCATTTTTTCAATGAAATTAACCCCAAAATTCCCATTTTTAAACAGAAAATTCCCATTTTTCAATGAAATTCACCCCAAAATTCCCATTTTTCCCCAAAAATTCCCCAAAGTTCCCATTATTTTTCCCCCAAAATTCCCAAAATCCCCATTTTTCAATGAAATTAATCCCAAAATCCCCATTTTTTAGACAGAAAATTCCCATTTTTCAATGAAATTAACCCCAAAAATCCCCATTATTTCCCCCAAAATTCCGTTTTTTCCCCCAAAATTCCTAAAATCCCCATTTCCCCCCCAAAATTCCCAATTTTCCCATTATTTTCCCCCCAAAATTCCATTTTTGGATGAAATTAATCCCAAAATTCCCATTATTTTTCCCCCAAAATTCCCCAAATTCCCATTTTTTAAATGAAATTCACCCCAAAATTCCCATTTTTCAATGAAATTAACCTGAAAATTCCCATTCTTTTTCCCAGAATTCCCAAAATCCCCATTTTCAATGAAATTAATCCCAAAATTCCTATTTTTCAATGACATTAACTCCAAAATTCCCATTTTTCCCCCAAAATTCCCAAAATCCCCATTTTCCCCCCAAAATCCCCATTTTTCAGTGAAATTAACCCCAAAATTCAATGAAATTCACCCCAAAATTCCCATTTTTTTCCCCAAAATTCCCAAAATCCCCATTATTTTTCCCCAAAATCCCCATTTTTCCATGAAATTCACCCCAAAATTCAATGAAATTAACCCCAAAATTCCCATGATTTTTCCTGGAATTCCCAAAATTCCCTTTTTTCCATGAAATTAACCCCAAAATTCCTATTTTCCAATGAAATTCACCCCAAAATCCCCATTTTCCAATGAAGTTAATCCCAAAATTCCCATTTTTTCAATGAAATTAACCCCAAAATTCTATGAAATTCACCCCAAAATTCCCATTATTTCTCCCCCAAAATTCCCATTTTTTCAATGAAATTAACCCCAAAATCCCCATTTTTTAGACAGAAAATTCCCATTTTTCGATGAAATTCACCCCAAAATCCCCATTTTTCAATGAAATTCACCCCAAAATTCAATGAAATTCACCCCAAAATTCCCATTATTTCTCCCAGAATTACCAAAATTCCCATTATTTAAATTGAATTAACCCCAAAATTCCCATTTTTCAATGACATTAACCCCAAAATTCCCATTTTTCCCCCCCCAAATCCCCATTATTTTTCCCAAAATTCCCCAAATTCCCATTATTTTTCCCAAAATCCCCATGATTTTCCCCAATATTCCCAAAATTCCCATTATTTTCCCCCCAAAATTCCCAAAATCCCCATTTTTTCAATGAAATTCACCCCAAAATTCAATGAAATTAACCCCAAAATCCCCATTTTTTTCCCCAAAATTCCCATGATTTTTCCCCCGAAATTCCCAAAATTCCCATTTTTTCAATGAAATTAACCCCAAAATCCCCATTTTTAAACAGAAAATTCCCATTTTTCAATGAAATTAACCCCAAAAATCCCCATTATTTCCCCCAAAATTCCCAATTTTCCCATTATTTTCCCCCCAAAATTCCATTTTTGGATGAAATTAACCCCAAAATTCCCATTATTTTTCCCCCAAAATCCCCAAAATCCCCATTTTTTCCCCCAAAATTCCCAAAATCCCCATTATTTTTCCCCAAAATCCCCATTTTTCCATGAAATTAACCCCAAAATTCAATGAAATTCACCCCAAAATTCCAATTTTTTTTCCCGGCATTCCCAAAATCCCCATTTTTTCAATGAAATTCACCCCAAAATTCCCAAAATTCCCAAATTTCCCATTTTCCCCCGAAATTCCCGAATTTCCCATCGCTCACCTCTCTCCCTGGCCAGCCCCAGCAGCACTCCCCAAGCCAAGGAGCTCAAAATCCCCAAAATCCCCAAAATCCCCAAAATCCCCAAAATCCAACTGCGGCAGCGATTTGGGGGAAATTCCCGGGATTTGGGGATGGAAACTTCCGGAAGGTTCTGGGAGGAGCCGGGAGGTCCTGCGAGGAGATAAACACCTGGAAAACGGGAAAATGGGGAAAATGGGGAAATGGGGATTTGGGGGAAAATGGGGATTTTGGGGAAAATGGGAAAAATGGGGATTTGGGGGAAAATGGGGAAAATGGGAAAAATGGGGAAAATGGGGAAAATGGGGGAAAATGGGAAAAATGGGGATTTTGGGGAAAATGGGAAAATGGGGAAAAAGGGAATTTTGGGGAAAATGGGAAAATGGGAAAAATGGGAAAATTGGGGATTTTGGGGAAAATGGGGAAAATGGGAAAAATGGGGAAAATGGGAAAAATGGGGAAAATGGGGATTTTGGGGAAAATGGGGAAAATGGGAAAAATGGGGAAAATGGGGAAAATGGGGAAAATGGGGATTTTGGGAAAAATGGGAAAAATGGGAAAAATGGGAAAAATGGGAATTTTGGGGATTTTGGGGATTTTGGGGAAAATGGGGAAAATGGGAAAAATGGGAATTTTGGGGATTTTGGGGATTTTGGGGATTTTGGGGAAAATGGGAAAAATGGGAAAAATGGGGAAAATGGGGATTTTGGGGAAAATGGGGAAAAATGGGAAAAATGGGAATTTTGGGGTGAATTTCATCAAAAAATGGGGATTTTGGGGAAAATGGGAAAAATGGGAAAAATGGGAATTTTGGGTTGAATTTCATTGAAAATGGGGATTTTTGGGAAAATGATGGGAAATTTGGGGATTTTGGGGGAAAAAAATGGGAATTTTGGGAATTTTGGGGGGGAAAAAAGGGAATTTTCTGTCTAAAAATTGGGAATTTTGGGGTTAATTTCATGGAAAATGGGGATTTTGGGGAAAAATAATGGGAAATTTGGGGATTTTGGGGGGAAAAATGGGGATTTTGGGGGAAAAATCATGGGGATTTTGGGAATTTTGGGGGGAAAAATGGGAATTTTGGGGTTAATTTCATGGAAAAATAGGAATTTTCTGTCTAAAAATTGGGAATTTTGGGGTTAATTTCATCAAAAAAAGGGAATGTTGGGGTTAATTTCATGGAAAATGGGGATTTTGGGGAAAAATCATGGGAAATTTGGGAATTTTTGGGGGAAAAAATGGGGATTTTGGGGAAAATCATGGGAATTTTGAGAATTTTGGGGGGGAAAATGGGAATTTTGGGGTGAATTTCATGGAAAAATAGTAATTTTCTGTCTAAAAATTGGGAATTTTGGGGTTAATTTCATGGAAAATGGGGATTATGGGGAAAAATAATGGGAAATTTGGGGATTTTGGGGGAAAAATGGGGATTTTGGGGAAAGAAATGGGGATTTTGGGAATTTTGGGGGGGAAAAGGGGATTTTTTGGGGAAAAATAATGGGAATTTGGGGAATTTTGGGACTTTTGGGGCGAAAAAAGGGATTTTTTGGGGTTAATTACATTGAAAAATGGGAATTTTGGGGTGAATTTCATGGAAAAATTGGGATTTTGGGGTGAATTTCATCGAAAAATGGGAAAATTTTGGGATTTTGGGAATTTTGGGAATTTTGGGAATTCTGACCTTTCCCAGGATTCCCGGGCTGGCTCTGCTCCAAATCTGGGATTTTGGGGAATTTTTGGGATTTTGGGGTTTATTTTTTTGGGAATTATTTTTGGGAATTCTGACCTTTCCCAGGATTCCCAGGCTGGCTCTGCTCCAAATCTGGGATTTTGGGGAATTATTTTTTGGGAATTTTGGGAATTCTGACCTTTCCCAGGATTCCCAGGCTGGCTCTGCTCCAAATCTGGGATTTTGGGGAATTATTTTTTGGGAATTTTGGGAATTCTGACCTTTCCCAGGATTCCCGGGCTGGCTCTGCTCCAAATCTGGGATTTTGGGGTTTTGGGAATTTTGGGAATTTTGGGAATTCTGACCTTTCCCAGGATTCCCGGGCTGGCTCTGCTCCAAATCTGGGATTTTGGGGAATTATTTTTTGGGAATTTTGGGAATTCTGACCTTTCCCAGGCTGGCTCTGCTCCAAATCTGGGATTTTGGGATTTTGGGAATTTTGGGAATTTTGGGAATTTTGGGAATTCTGACCTTTCCCAGGATTCCCAGGCTGGCTCTGCTCCAAATCTGGGATTTTGGGGAATTATTTTTTGGGAATTTTGGGAATTCTGACCTTTCCCAGGATTCCCAGGCTGGCTCTGCTCCAAATCTGGGATTTTGGGGAATTATTTTTTGGGAATTTTGGGAATTCTGACCTTTCCCAGGCTGGCTCTGCTCCGGCAGTGACACAGAAATGTCGTCGTAGTCGTCATCGAAACTGCCCGGGGAGCCTGGAGAGGGAAATGGGGAAAAAATGGGAAATTTGGGGAAATATGGGGAAAATATGGGGAAAAATGGGGGAAAATAATGGGGAAAATAATGGGAAATTTGGGAAAAATATGGGGAAAATATGGGGAAAATAATGGGGAAAAAATGGGGAAAATAGGGGGAAAATAAAGGGAAAAATGGAGAAAATAATTGGGAAAATGGGGAAAATAAAGGGGGAAAAATGGGGAAAAATGGGGAAAAAATGGGGGAAATGGGGAAAAAATGGGAAATTTGGGAAAATATGGGGGAAAATGAGGAAAATAAAAGGGGAAAATGGAGAAAATAATGGGGGGAAATGGGGAAATGGGGAAAATGGGGAAAATGGGAAAAATAAAGGGGGGAAAATAGAAAAATGGGAAAAATGGGGAAAAATGGGGAAAATAATGGGGAAAAAATGGGGAAAAGTGGGAAAAAATAAAGGGAAAAATGGGGAAAAATGGGGAAAATGGGAAAAATGGGGAAAATGGGGAAAATGAGGAAAATGGGGAAAAATGGGAAAATGGGGAAAATGGGGGAAAATAATCAGGAAAATGGGGAAAATAAAGGGGGAAAATGGGAAAATTATGGGGAAAAATGGGAAAAATGGGGGAAAAAGGGGAAAAATGGGGAAAATAATGGGGAAAATAATGGGGAAAATAATCAGGAAAATGGGGAAAATAAAAGGGGAAAAATGGGGAAAACCCAGGAAAAATAATGGGGGAAAACCAGGAAAAATGGGAAAAATAATGGGGGAAATGGGGGAAAAATGGAAAAAATGGGGAAATAATGGGGAAATGGAAAAAATGGGGAAAAAATGGGGAAAAAATGGGGAGAAACAGGAAAAATAATGGGGGAAAATGGGGAAATGGGGGAAAAACAAGGAAAAATGGGAAAAATAATGGGGAGAAACAGGAAAAATTGGGGAAAATGGGAAAAATGGGGGAAAATCAAGAAAAATGGGAAAATAATAGGGAAATGGTGGAAAAAATGGGGAAAAATGGGGAAAACAAAGGGGGAAAAACAGGAAAAATGGGAAAAATAATGGGGGAAATGGGGAAAATCGGGAAAAAATGGGAAAATAATGGGGGAAAAATGGGGGAAAACAGGAAAAATGGGGAAAAATGGGGAAAAAAGGGGAAAATAATTGGGAAAATGGGGAAAATAAAGGCAGAAAAAGGGGAAAAATGGGAAAATTTTTGGGGAAAAATGGCAAAAAATGGGGAAATGGGAAAATGGGGGAAAAATGGGAAAAAATGGGGGAAAATGGGAAAATTATGGGGAAAATGGGAAAAATGGAAATAATGGGGAAAAATGTGGAAAAACAGGAAAAATGGGGAAAAATGGGGAAAATTATGGGGAAAATTATGGGGAAAAATGGGGGAAATGGGAAAAACAGGGAAAAATGGGGAAAATAAAGGGGGGAAAACAGGGAAAAATGGGGAAAAACCAGGAAAAATGGGAAAAATAATGGGGGAAAATAATGGGGGAAAAACAGGAAAATGGGGGGAAATGGGAAAAATGGGGGGAAAGCAAGAAAAAAAGGGAAAATAATGGGGAAATGGGGGGAAAAACCAGAGGAAAATGGGGGAAAAACAGGGAAAAATGGGAAAAACCCAGGAAAAATAATGGGGAAATGGGGGAAAAATGGAAAAAATGGGCAAATAATGGGGAAATGGTGGAAAAACACGGAAAAATAGGGGAAATAATGGGGAGAAACAGGAAAAATAATGGGGGAAAATGGGGAAATGGGGGAAAATGGGGGAAAAACAGGGAAAAATAGGGGGAAATAATGGGGGAAAACTAGGAAAAATAATGGGGGAAAATGGGGAAACGGGGGAAAAACATGGAAAAATGGGACAAATAATGGGGAGAAACAGGAAAAATGGGGGAAAAATGGAAAAATGGGGGAAAACCAGGAAAAATAATGGGGGAAATGGGGGAAAACCAAGGAAAAATGGGGAAAATAATGGGGAAAATGAACAGGGAAAATGGGGAAAATGGGAAAATAATGGAGAAAAATGGGGAAAATGGGGAAAATTGGGGAAAATGGGGAAAAATGGGAAAATTATGGGGAAAAATGGGAAAAATGGGGCAAATGGGGGAAAAATGGGAAAATAATGGGGAAAAATGGGGAAAACAGGAAAATGGGAAAAATAATGGGGGAGAAACAGGAAAAACGGGGGAAAATGGGAAAAATGGGGGAAAATCAAGAAAAATGGGAAAATAATGGGGAAATGGTGGAAAAAATGGGGGAAAATGGGGAAAACAAAGGGGGAAAAACAGGAAAAATGGGAAAAATAATGGGGAAAACCAAGGAAAAATAATGGGGGAAATGGGGAAAATCGGGGGAAAAAATGGGAAAATAATGGGGGAAAAATGGGGAAAAATGGGAAAATAATGGGAAAAATGGGGAAATAGGGAAAATAATGGGGAGAAAAGTGGGAAAATGGGGAAAAAGAGGATTTGGGGTGGATTGGGAATGCTGGATGGTTGGGGAAATCTCCTGGGAATTGGGAAAAAGGAGATTTTTTTACCTGGTCTGAGGTCAGCAGCTGGAGAAACCTTCCCTGCCATGGAGTAAATGCCTGGAAAATAGTGGGAAAATGGGAAAAATGGGAAAATGGGGGAAAAAATGGGAAAAATGGGGAAATGGGGAAATGGGGAAAATGGGGAAATGGGGAAAATGGGGGGAAAAATGGGAAAAATGGGGAAAAAATTGGGGAAAAGAGGGGGAAACTGGGAAAAAGTGGGGAAAAGTGGGAAAAAAGTGGGAACAAGTGTGGGAAAAGTGGGAAAAAGTGGGAAAAAATGGGAAAAATGGGAAAAAGCTGGGAAAAAATGGGGGAAAGTGAGAAAAAAATGGGAAAAAGTGAGGAAAAAAAAAGAGAAAATGTGAGAAAACCCGGGAAAAAAGTGGGGGAAAGTTGAGAAAAAAGGGAAAAAGTGGGAAAAAATAGGAAAAAAATGGGGGAAAGTGGGAAAAATGGGAAAAGTGAGAAAAAAATGGGAAAAATTGGGAAAACCCAGGAAAAATGGGAAAAAGTGGGGAAAAAATGGGGAAAAATTGGGAAAAAGTGGGGAAAAGTTGGGAAAAATGGGAAAAAAATGGGAAAAAATGGGGGAAAACCCAGGAAAAAAGTGGGAAAAAAACAGAAAAAGTGGGGGAAAAGTGGGGAAAAAAATGGAAAAAAGTGGGGAAAAGCAGGAAAAAGGTGGGAAAAAAATGGGAAAAACCAAAAAAAACTGGGAAAGTGGGAGAAAAAACCGGAAAAAAGTGGGGAAAAATGGGAAAAAAGTGGGAAAAAAATTGGGAAAAAGTGGTGGAAAGTGGGAAAACCCAGGAAAAAAGTGGGAAAAAAATGGAAAAAAGTGGGGAAAATGGGAAAAAGCAGTAAAAAGTGGGGAAAAAAGTGGAAAAAAGTGGTGGAAACTGGGAAAGCCCAGGAAAAAAGTGGGAAAAAACCGGAAAAAAGTGTGGAAAAAATGGAAAAAAGTGGGAAAAAGCTGGGAAAAAATGGGAAAAAGTGGGAAAAAATGGGAAAAAGTGGGAAAAAATGGGAAAAAGTGGAAAAAAGTGGGGAAAAGTGAGGAAAAAATGGGAAAAGTGGGGAAAAGTGGGAAAAAAATGGGAAAAGTGGGAAAAAGTGGCAAAAAGTTGGGAAAAAGCAGTAAAAAGTGGGGAAAAACCAGAAAAAAGTGGGGAAAAGTGTGAAAAAATGGCAAAAAGTGGGAAAAAGCGGAAAAGAAGTTTGGAAAAAGTGGGAAAAAAATGGAAAAAAAGGGAAAAAAGTGGAAAAAAGTGATGGAAAGTGGGAAAACCCAGGAAAAAAGTGGGAAAAAACCGGAAAAAAAGTGTGGAAAAAATGGGAAAAAGTGGGAAAAAGCTGGGAAAAAAGTGGGAAAAAGTGGAAAAAAATGGGAAAAAGTGGAAAAAAGTGGGGAAAAGTGAGGAAAAATGGGAAAAGTGGGAAAAAATGGGAAAAGTGGGAAAAAGTGGCAAAAAGTTGGGAAAAAGCAGTAAAAAGTGGGGAAAAACCAGAAAAAAGTGGGGAAAAGTGTGAAAAAATGGCAAAAAGTGGGAAAAAGCAGAAAAGAAGTGGGAAAAAGTGGGAAAAAAATGGAAAAAAGTGGGAAAAAGTGGGAAAAAAAATGGAAAAAAGTGGGAAAAAGTGGGAAAACCCAGGAAAAAAGTGAGGAAAATGGAAAAAAGGGGGGGAATGGGGGAAAGTGGGAAAAAGTGGGAAAAGTGAGAAAAAAATGGGAAAAAGTGGGAAAACCCAGGAAAAAAGCTGGGAAAAAACGAAAAAGTGGGAAAAAGTGGGAAAAAGTGGGGAAAAGTTGGGAAAAAGCAGTAAAAAGTGGGGAAAAAATGGAAAAAAGTGGGGAAAAGTGGGGAAAAAAGGAAAGAAGTGGGGAAAAGTGGGGAAAAGCAGGGAAAAATGGGAAAAAGTGGGAAAAAGTGGGGAAAAGTGGGAAAAAATGGGAAAAAGTGGGGAAAAACCAGAAAAAACTGGGAAAGTGGGGGGAAAAAATGGAAAAAGTGGGAAAAAGTGGGGAAAAAGTGGCAAAAAGTTGGGAAAAAGCAGTAAAAAGTGGGAAAAAGTTGGGAAAAAAATTGGGAAAAAGTGGTGGAAAAGTGGGAAAACCCAGGAAAAAAGTGGGAAAAAACCGGAAAAAAGTGGGGAAAAGCTGGGAAAAAATGGGAAAAAGTGGAAAAAAGTGGGGAAAAGTGAGGAAAAAATGGGAAAAGTGGGGAAAAGTGGGAAAAAAATGGGAAAAGTGGGAAAAAGTGGCAAAAAGTTGGGAAAAAGCAGTAAAAAGTGGGGAAAAGTGGAAAAGAAGTGGGAAAAAGTGGGAAAAAAATGGAAAAAAATGGAAAAAAGTGGGAAAAAGTGGGAAAACCCAGGAAAAAAGTGGGAAAAAACCAGAAAAAAGTGTGGAAAAAATGGAAAAAAGTGGGAAAAAGTGGAAAAAAATGGGAAAAAGTGGAAAAAAGTGGGGAAAAGTGAGGAAAAATGGGGAAAAGTGTGAAAAAATGGCAAAAAGTGGGAAAAAGCAGAAAAGAAGTGGGAAAAAGTGGGAAAAAAATGGAAAAAACTGGAAAAAAGTGGGGAAAAGTTGGGAAAAAGCAGTAAAAAGTGGGGAAAAAATGGAAAAAAGTGGGAAAAAGTGGGAAAAATTGGGAAAAATTGGGAAAAAAGTGGGAAAAAGTGGGGAAAGGTGGGAAAAAATGGAAAAAAGTGGGGAAAAAATGGGGAAAAAGCTGGGAAAAAGTGGGAAAAAGTTGGGAAAAAAGTGGGAAAAAGTGGGAAAAAATGGAAAAAAGTGGAAAAAAGTGGGGAAAAGTGAGGAAAAATGGGGAAAAGTGGGAAAATGGGAAAAGTGAGGAAAAAAGGGGAAATATGGGAAAAGTGAGAAAAAAGTGGGAAAAAGTGGGAAAAATGGAAAAAAGTGGGAAAAAATTGGGAAAAAGTGGGGGAAAAGTGGGGAAAAGCAGTAAAAAGTGGGGAAAAAAGGGAAAAAAGTGGGAAAAAGTGGGAAAAAAAGGAAAGAAGTGGGGAAAAGTGGGGAAAAGTGGGGAAAAATGGAAAAAGCAGGAAATAAGCAGGAAAAAGTGGGAAAAATGGGAAAAAAGTGGGAAAAAGTTGGGAAAAAGCAATAAAAATTGGGAAAAAGTTGGGGAAAAAAGTGGAAAAAAGTGGTGGAAAGTGGGAAAACCCAGGAAAAAAGTGGGAAAAAAACTGGAAAAAGGTGGGAAAAAGCTGGGGAAAATGGGGAAAAGTGGGAAAAAAGTGGGGAAAAGCTAGAAAAAAGTGGAAAAAAATGGGAAAACCCAGAAAAAACTGGGAAAGTGGGGGGAAAAGGTGGGAAAAAAGTGGGAAAAAATGGGGAAAAAGTGGGAAAAAGTGGGGAAAAAGCAGTAAAAAGTGGGAAAAAAAGGGAAAAAAGTGGAAAAAAGTGGAAAAAATTGGGAAAAAAGTGGGAAAAAGTGGGGAAAAAAATGGGGAAAAAGCTGGGGAAAAGTGGGAAAAAGTTGGGAAAAAAAGTGGGAAAAAGTGGGAAAAAATGGAAAAAAGTGGAAAAAAGTGGGGAAAAGTGAGGAAAAAGTGGGAAAATGGGAAAAATGAGAAAAAAAGGGGAAATATGGGAAAAGTGAGAAAAAAGTGGGAAAAAGTGGGAAAAACGGAAAAAAGTGGGAAAAAATTGGGAAAAAGTGGGGGAAAAGTGGGGAAAAGTTGGGAAAAAGCAGTAAAAAGTGGGGAAAAACCAGAAAAAAAGTGGGGAAAAGTGGGAAAAAAATGGAAAAAGTGGGAAAAAAGTGGGAAAAAGTTGGGAAAAAGCAGTAAAAAGTGGGAAAAAGTTGGGAAAAAAATTGGGAAAAAGTGGTGGAAACTGGGAAAACCCAGGAAAAAAGTGGGAAAAAACCGGAAAAAAGTGGGGAAAAAAATGGAAAAAAGTGGGGAAAAGCTGGGAAAAAAGTGGGAAAAAGTGGAAAAAAATGGGAAAAAGTGGAAAAAAGTGGGGAAAAGTGAGGAAAAAATGGGAAAAGTGGGAAAAAATGGGAAAAGTGGGAAAAAGTGGCAAAAAGTTGGGAAAAAGCAGTAAAAAGTGGGGAAAAACCAGAAAAAAGTGGGGGAAAGTGTGAAAAAATGGCAAAAAGTGGGAAAAAGCAGAAAAAAGCTGGGAAAAAATGGGAAAAAAATGGAAAAAAAGGGAAAAAAGTGGAAAAAAGTGATGGAAAGTGGGAAAACCCAGGAAAAAAGTGGGAAAAAACCGGAAAAAAAGTGTGGAAAAAATGGGAAAAAGTGGGAAAAAGCTGGGAAAAAAGTGGGAAAAAGTGGAAAAAAATGGGAAAAAGTGGAAAAAAGTGGGGAAAAGTGAGGAAAAATGGGAAAAGTGGGAAAAAATGGGAAAAGTGGGAAAAAGTGGCAAAAAGTTGGGAAAAAGCAGTAAAAAGTGGGGAAAAACCAGAAAAAAGTGGGGAAAAGTGTGAAAAAATGGCAAAAAGTGGGAAAAAGCAGAAAAGAAGTGGGAAAAAGTGGGAAAAAAATGGAAAAAAGTGGGAAAAAGTGGGAAAACCCAGGAAAAAAGTGAGGAAAATGGAAAAAAGGGGGGAATGGGGGAAAGTGGGAAAAAGTGGGAAAAGTGAGAAAAAAATGGGAAAAAGTGGGAAAACCCAGGAAAAAAGCTGGGGAAAAATGGAAAAAAGTGGGGAAAAGTTGGGAAAAAGCAGTAAAAAGTGGGGAAAAAATGGAAAAAAGTGGGGAAAAGTGGGAAAAATTGGGAAAAAAGTGGGAAAAAGTGGGGAAAAGGTGGGAAAAAATGGAAAAAAGTGGGGGAAAAAATGGGGGAAAAAGCTGGGGAAAAGTGGGAAAAAGTTGGGGAAAAAAGTGGGAAAAAGTGGGAAAAACGGAAAAAAGGGAGGAAAAAATTGGGAAAAAGTGGGGAAAAAGTGGGGAAAAGTTGGGAAAAAACAGTAAAAAGTGGGAAAAAACCAGAAAAAAAGTGGGGAAAAGTGGGAAAAATTGGGAAAAAAGTGGGAAAAAGTGGAAAAAATTGGGAAAAAAATTGGGAAAAAAATTGGGAAAAAGTGGAAAAAATTGGGGAAAAAAATGGGAAAAAGTGGGAAAAAGTGGGAAAAGTTGGGAAAAGCAGGGAAAGTGAGAAAGCTGGGAATTGCCTACCGGGCTGTCTGGCCAGGCGCTGGGCAGGAGAAGATCCCAACCAGTTCCCATAAGTGTCCTGCTGAGCCATCCACCCCAAATCCTGGGAAATCCCAAATCCTGGGGAATCCCAAATCCGGGGAAATCCCAAATCCTGGGGAATCCCAAATCCTGGGGAATCCCAAATCCGGGGAAATCCCAAATCCTGGGGAATCCCAAATCCCTGTGGGAATCCCAAATTTCTGATCCCAAATCCTGGGAAATCCCAAATCCTGGGGAATCCTAAATCCTGGGGAATCCCAAATCCTAGGAAATCCCAAATCCTGGGAAATCCCAAATCCTGGGAAATCCCAATTCCTGATCCCAAAATCCTGGGGAATCCCAAATCCCTGTGGGAATCCCAAATTCCTGATCCCAAAGTCCTGTGGGAATCCCAAATCCTGGGGAATCCCAAATCCTGGGAAATCCCAAATCCTGGGGAATCCTAAATCCTGGGAAATCCCAAATCCTGGGAAATCCCAAATCCTGATCCCAAATCCTGGGAAATCCTAAATCCTGGGGAATCCCAAATCCTGGGAAATCCCAAATCCTGGGAAATCCCAAATCCTGATCCCAAAGTCCTGTGGGAATCCCAAATCCTGTGGGAATCCCAAATCCTGGGGAATCCCAAATTCCTGTGGGAATCCCAAATTCCTGTTGGGAATCCTAAATTTCTGATCCCAAATTCCTGTGGGAATCCCAAACTTTTCTCTCCAACCCCAAATTCCTGTTTGGGAATCCCAAATTCTCCTCTCTGACCCCAAATCCAACCCCAAATTCCTGGTCCTGACCCCAAAGCCCTGCCTCGACCCCAAATCCCCACCCCGACCCCAAATCCTCTGTTTCTCACCCCAAATCTCCTCCCAGCCCATATCCACCCCAAATTCCCCAAATCCAACCCCAAATCCAGCTCTCTGACCCCAAAATTCTCCTCCCTGACCCCAAATCCAACCCCAAAATTCCCCAAATTTACCCAAATCCACCCCAAACCCACCTGCTGACCCCAAATCTGTCAGCTCTCACCCCAAATCTCCTCCCAGGCCAAATCCAACCCCAAATTCCCCAAATCCAACCCAAATCTGACCCCAAATTCCCTTTTCTGACGTCAAATCCACCCCAAACTCACCTGCTGACCCCAAATCTTTGAGCTCTCACCCCAAATCTGTCAGCTCTCACCCCAAATCCTCTCTCACCCCAAATCCAACCCCAAATCCTCCTTCCTGACCCCAAATCCAACCCAAATTCCCTTTTCTGACCCCAAATCTGTCAGCTCTCACCCCAAATCTCCTCCCACCCCAAATCCACCCCAAATCTGACCCCAAATCCAACCCCAAATCCCCTTTTCTGACCCCAAATCCAACCCCAAATCTGACCCCAAATCCACCCCAAATCTGACCCCAAATCCACCCCAAATTCCCCAAATCCAACCCCAAATCCAGCTCTCTGACCCCAAAATTCCCCTCCCTGACCCCAAATCCAACCCCAAATTCCCCAAATTTCCCCAAATCCACCCCAAACTCACCTGCTGACCCCAAATCTTTCGGCTCTCACCCCAAATCTCCAACCAGCCCAAATCCAACCCCAAATTCCCTTTTCTGACCTCAAATCCAACCCCAAAATCCCCCAAATCCACCCCAAACTCACCTGCTGACCCCAAATCTGTCAGCTCTCACCCCAAATCTCCTCCCACCCCAAATCCAACCCCAAATCCAACCCAAATCCCCTCCCAGGCCAAATCCAACCCCAAATCCCCAAAATTCCCTTTTCTGACCCCAAATCCCCCAAATCCACCCCAAACTCACCTGCTGACCCTAAATCCTCTCTTTCTCACCCCAAATCCACCCCAAGCTCACCTCCCAACCCCAAACCTGTCAGCTCTCACCCCAAATCCCCTCCCAGCCCAAATCCAACCCCAAATTCCCTTTTCTGACCCCAAATCTATGAGATCTCACCCCAAATCTTCTCCCAGCCCAAATCCAACCCCAAATTCCCCAAAATTCCCTTTTCTGACCCCAAATCTGTCAGCTCTCACCCAAAATTCCCCAAATCCAACCCCAAATCCAGCCCAAAATTCCCCAAATCCACCCCAAACTCACCTGCTGACCCCAAATCTGTCAGCTCTCACCCCAAATCCTCTCCCAGCCCAAATCCAACCCCAAATCCAGCTCTCTGACCCCAAAATTCCCTTTTCTGACCCCAAATCCAACCCCAAACTCACCTGCTGACCCCAAATCTTTCAGCTCTCACCCCAAATCTGTCAGCTCTCACCCCAAATCTCCAACCAGGCCAAATCCAACCCCAAATCCCCCAAATTCCCTTTTCTGACCCCAAATCCAACCCCAAATTTCAGCAAATTCGACCCCAAATTCCCTTTTCTGACCCCAAATCCCCCCCCAACTCACCTGCTGACCCTAAATCCTCTGTTTCTCACCCCAAATCCTCTCTCTCACCCCAAATCCCCTCCCAGCCCAATCCCCTCCCCAGATCTGCCGCAGTTTGGGGTTTCGCTTCCTCCTGCAGCTCAGAGCAGCAATTTGGGGCCAAAAAGGGCAAATCTCAGGGGGTTTGGGGAAATGTGAAGTTCTGGGGTGGAACGAGGAGATTTGGGGGGAAATGATGAATTTTGGGGGGAAATTCTGAGTTTTTGGGGTGAAATTCTGAATTTAGAGATTTAAATCTGAATTTTTGGGGATGAAATCCTGAATTTTTGGGGTGAAAATCTGAATTTTTGGTGTTAAAATCCTGAATTTTGGGGATTAAATCCTGAATTTTGGGGTGAAAATCTGAATTTTTGGTGTTAAAATCCTGAATTTTGGGGATTAAATCCTGAATTTTGGTGTGAAAGTCTGAATTTTGGGGAGAAATTCTGAATTTTTGGGGTGAAATTCTGGGTTTTTGGTGTGAAATTCTGAATTTTGGGGTGAAATTCTGAATTTTGGGAAGAAATTTTGAATTTTTGGGGATTAAATCTTGAATTTTGGGGTGAAATTCTGAATTTTGGGGTGAAAATCTGAATTTTGAGGATTAAATCCTGAAATTTGGGGTGAAATCCTAAAATTTGGGTTGAAATCCTGAATTTTGGGGAGAAAATCCTGAATTTTTGGGATTTAAATTCTGAATTTTGGGGTGAAATTTGGAATTTTGGGGTGAAATACTGAATTTTGGGGAGAAATTCTGAATTTTGGGGTGAAATTCTGAATTTTGGGGAGAAATTCTGAATTTTGGGGTGAAATTCTGAATTTTTGGGTTAAAATCCCAAAATTTGGGGTTAAAATCCTGAATTTTTGGTGTTAAAATCCTGAATTTTGGGGATAAAATCCTGAATTTTGGGGTGAAAATCCTGAATTTTTGGGATGAAATACTGAATTTTTGGGGATTAAATCCTGAATTTTGGTGTGAAATTCGGAATTTTGGGGTGAAATCCTGATTTTTGGGGATTAAATCCTGAATTTTTGGGGATTAAATCCTGAATTTTGGTGTGAAATCCTGAATTTTGGGTTAAAATCCTGCAATTTGGGGCCAAAAAGGGCAAATCTCAGGGGGTTTGGGGAAATGTGAAGTTCTGGGGTGGAACGAGGAGATTTGGGGGGAAATGATGAATTTTGGGGTGAAATGCTGAGTTTTTGGGGTGAAAATCTGAATTTTTGGGGATTAAATCCTGAATTTTGGGGTGAAAATCGGAATTTTGGGGTGAAAATCTGAATTTTTGGTGTTAAAATCCTGAATTTTGGGGATTAAATTCTGAATTTTTGGGTGAAATTCTGGAGTTTTGGGGGAAAATCCTGAATTTTGGGGTGAAATCCTGGATTTTTGGGATTTAAATTCTGAATTTTTGGGGTGAAATTCTGAATTTTTGGGATTTAAATTCTGGATTTTTGGGATTAAATCCTGAATTTTGGGGTGAAAATCTGAATTTTTGGTGTTAAAATCCTGAATTTTGGGGATTAAATCCTGAAATTTGGGGTGAAATTCTGGATTTTTGGGATTTAAATTCTGAATTTTTGGGGTGAAATCCTGAATTTTGGGTTGAAATCCTGAATTTTGGGAAGAAATTCTGAATTTTTGGGGATTAAATCTTGAATTTTGGGGTGAAATTCTGAATTTTGGGGTGAAAATCTGAATTTTGAGGATTAAATCCTGAAATTTGGGGTGAAATCCTAAAATTTGGGTTGAAATCCTGAATTTTGGGGAGAAAATCCTGAATTTTTGGGATTTAAATCCTGAAATTTGGGGTGAAAATCTGAATTTTTGGGGTGAAATACTGAATTTTTGGGGTTTAAATCCTGAATTTTGGGGTGAAATTCTGGATTTTTGGGATTTAAATCCTGAAATTTGGGGTGAAATCCTGAATTTTGGGTTGAAATCCTGAATTTTGGGTTAAAATCCTGCAATTTGGGGCCAAAAAGGGCAAATCTCAGGGGGTTTGGGGAAATGTGAAGTTCTGGGGTGGAACGAGGAGATTTGGGGGGGAAATGATGAATTTTGGGGGGAAATTCTGAGTTTTTGGGGTGAAAATCTGAATTTTTGGGGATTAAATCCTGAATTTTGGGGTGAAATTCTGAATTTTGGGGTGAAAATCTGAATTTTTGGTGTTAAAATCCTGAATTTTGGGGATTAAATCCTGAATTTTGGGGAGAAATTCTGAATTTTTGGGGTTTAAATCCTGAAATTTGGGGTGAAATTCTGGATTTTTGGGATTTAAATTCTGGATTTTTGGGGTGAAATTCTGAGTTTTTGGGGTGAAATCCTGAAATTTAGGATTTAAATGCTGAATTTTTTGGGTGAAATTCTGGAGTTTTGGGGGGAAATTCTGAAATTTGGGGGGAAATTCTGGATTTAGAGATTTAAATCTGAATTTTTTGGGGATGAAATCCAAGAATTTTGGGGTGAAAATCTGAATTTTGGGGTGAAAATCTGAATTTTGGGGTGAAATCCTGAATTTGTGGTGAAAATCTGAAATGTTTGGGATTTAAATCCTGAATTTTTGGGGTGAAATCCTGAATTTCGAGGTGAAAAATCTGAATTTTTGGGGTGAAATTCTGTATTTTTGGGGATTAAATTCTGAATTTTTGGGTGAAAATCTGAATTTTTGGGTTAAATTCCCAAATTTTGGGGGGTGAAATCCCAAATTTTTTGGTTAAAATCCTGAATTTTGGGATTTAAATCCCGAATTTTTGGGTTAAAATCCCAAATTTTGGGGGAAAATCCTGAGATTTTGGTGCAAACCTCCAAATTTTTGGGGTAAAATCCCAAATTTTTGGGATTAAACCCCCTGAATTTTGGGATTTAAATCCGGAATTTTTGGGGTAAACTCACCGATTTTTGGTTAAAATTCCAGAATTTTGGAGGTAAATTCCTGAATTTTGGGGGGAAATCCCAAATTTTGGGGTAAAATCCCAGATTTTTGGGTTAAAATCCCAAATTTTTGGGGTTAAAAATCCCACATTTTGGGGTTCAAATCCCAAATTTTGGTGCGAAATCCCAAATTTTGGGGCTAAAATCCCAAATTTTTGGGGTTAAAATCCCAAATGTTGGCAACAAAATCCCAAATTTTTGGTGTGAAATCCCAAAATTTTGGTGTAAAATTCCAATTTTTGGGTTAAAATCCCCAAATTTTTGCTGTGAAATCCCAAATTTTGGTGTAAAATTCCAATTTTTGGTCTAAAATCCCAGATTTTTGGTGTAAAACCCAAATGTTGGAGTTCAAATCTGGAATTTTTGGTGTGAAATCCCAAAATTTTAGTGTAAAATTCCAATTTTCGGTACAAAATTCTGATTTTTTGGGTTAAAATCCCAAATTTTTGGTGTAAAACCCTCAAATTTTTGGGGTAAAATCCCCAATTTTGGGGGTAAAATCCCCTGAATTTTGGTGTAAAATCCCAAATTTTTGGTGTGAAATCCCAAAATTTTTGTGCAAAATCCCAGATTTTGGTGTAAAATTCTGATTTTTGGGGTTAAAATCCCAAATCTTGGGGCTAAAATCCCAAATTTTTGGTGTAAAATCCCAAAATTTTAGCGTAAAATCCCAGATTTTGGTGTAAAATTCTGATTTTTGGGGTTCAAATCCCAAATTTTGGGGCTAAAAATCCCAAATTTTTGGCGTGAAATCCCAAAATTTTAGCATAAAATCCCAGATTTTGGTGTAAAATTCCAAATTTTTGGCATGAAATCCCAGATTTTGGTGTAAAATTCCAGATTTTGGTGTAAAATTCTGATTTTTGGGGTTCAAATCCCAAATTTTGGGGCTAAAATCCCAAATTTTTGGCGGGAAATCCCAGATTTTGGTGTAAAATTCCAGATTCTTGGGTTAAAATCCCAAAAATTTGGTGTAAAATCCCAAATTTTTGGTGCAAAATTCCCATTTTTGGTGTGAAATCCCAAAATTTGAGTGTAAAATCCCAATTTTTGGTGTGAAATCCCAAACTTTTGGTGTAAAATTCCAGATTTTGGGACTAAAATCCCAAATTTTTGGTGTAAAATCCCAAATTTTGGGGTTCAAATCCCAAATTTTGGGGCTAAAATCCCAAATTTTTGGCGTGAAATCCCAGATTTTGGTGTAAAATTCCAAAATTTTGGTGAAAAATTCCAAATTTTGGTGTAAAAATCCCAAAATTTTAATGTAAAATTCCAGATTTTGGGGCTAAAATCCCAAATTTTTGCTGTAAAGCCCCAAATTTTGGCGTTAAAATCCCAAATTTTTGGTGTGAAATCCCAGATTTTTGGATCAAAATCCCAAAATTTTAGTGTAAAACTCCAGTTTTCGGTGTGAAATCCCAAATTTTGGCGTAAAATTTGAATTTTTGAGCCCCAAATTGGTATTTTTTTGGCCCCAAAATTTGTATTTTTAACCCCAAATTTCTATTTTCAGCCCCAAATTCTGTATTTTCAGCCACAAATTGACATTTTTCATCCCCAAATGGTTATTTTTTTGCCCCAAATTTCGAATTTTCAGCCCAAAATTGGTATTTTCAGCCCCAAATTTGGTATTTTTAACCCCAAATTTTGAATTTTCAGCCCCAAATTTTGTATTTTTTTTTGCCCCAAACTCTATATTTTCAGCCCAAATTTGGTATTTTCAGCCCAGATTTTGTATTTTCAGCCCCAAATTGTATATTTTCAGCCCCAAATTGGTATTTTTAACCCCAAATTTTGAATTTTCAGCCCCAAATTTTGGGGTTTTTTTGCCCCAAACTGTATATTTTCAGCCCAAATTTGGTATTTTCAGCCCAGATTTTGTATTTTCAGCCCCAAATTGTATATTTTCAGCCCCAAATTGGTATTTTTAACCCCAAATTTTGAATTTTCAGCCCCAAATTGGTATTTTTAACCCCAAATTTTGAATTTTCAGCCCCAAATTTTGTAATTTTTTTTGCCCCAAACTGTATATTTTCAGCCCAAATTTGGTATTTTCAGCCCAGATTTTGTATTTTCAGCCCCAAATTGGTATTTTTAACCCCAAATTTTGAATTTTCAGCCCCAAATTTTGTAGTTTTTTTTGCCCCAAACTGTATATTTTCAGCCCAAATTTTGAATTTTCAGCCCCAATTTGCATTTCCGGCCCCAAACGCTGAACCTTCGCTTTCCTCTCTCTCACTTCCCCTTTTTGGGTTTTTTTTTGGGTTTTTTTTTATCCCAACTCCTCCCCCAGCGGGTTTTGGGCGTTTTTGGGGTGAATTGAGAGGCAGAAAAAAAATGGGAATAAAAAAGCAAAATCCCATTTCAAAAATCCTATTGAAAACTACAAAAATCCCATTAAAAAACCCAAAACTCCCAAAAATCCCATTAAAAACCTAAAAATCCCATTAAAAAAACACAAAAACCCCATTAAAAAAACCCAAAATTGCATAAATGGCCAAAAAAACCCAAAAAAAACCAAAATCCTGTTTAAAAAAATCCCATTAAAAACCCAAAAATCCCATTTAAAAAAAACCCCTAAAATCTGATTTTAAAAAATCCCATTAAAAACCCCCAAAAATCCCATTAAAAACCCCCAAAAATCCCATTTAAAAAACCCAAAAATCCCATTTAAAAAACCCAAAAATCCCATTTAAAAAAACCAAAAAATCCCATTTAAAAAACCCAAAAAATTCCATAAAAACAAAAATAAAAAATCCCATTTTAAAAAACCCCAAAATTCCCATTTAAAAAACCAAAAAAAACCCATTTAATAAAACCCAAAAATCTCATTTAAAAAAAAAAAAACAAAAATCCCATTAAAAAACAAAAAAAATCCCATAAAAAAAAAAATCTCATTTAAAAAACCCAAAATTGCATAGATGATAAAAAAAAGCCACAAAAAACCCCCAAAACCCCAAAATCCTGTTTAAAAAACCCCATTAAAAAACCAAAAAATCCCATTAAAAACCTAAAAATCCCATTAAAAACAACACAAAAATCCCATTAAAAACAACACAAAAATCCCATTAAAAAAACCCCAAAAATCCCATAAACAGCAACAAAAATCCCACTAAAAACAACAAAAATCCCACTAAAAACCCCAAAAATCCCATTAAAAAACCCCAAAAATCCCATTTAAAAAAAAACCCAAAAATCCCATTAAAAAAACCCCAAAAATCCCATTAAAAAAACCCAAAAATCCCATTAAAAAAGACCCAAAAATCCCATTAAAAACCTATAAAATCCCATTAAAAACCCCAAAAATCCCATTGAAAAAACCCCAAAATTGCATAAATGGCCAAAAAAAATCCCCAAAAAACCAAAAAACCAAAATCCTGTTTAAAAAATCCCATTAAAACCCCCAAAAATCCCATTAAAACCCCCAAAAATCCCATTAAAAAAACTTTAAAAAATCCCATTAAAAACCCCAAAAATCCCAACAAAACCAAAAAAAATCCCATTAAAAAACCTCAAAAATCCCATTTAAAAAACCCCAAAATCCCATAACACACCCCAAAAATCCCATAAAAAACCCCAAAAATCCCATTAAAAACCCGACAAATCCCATGGAAAAAACCCCTAAAATCCCATTTAAAAAACTCAAAAATCCCATTTAAAAAAACCAAAAAATCCCATTTAAAAAACCCAAAAAATTCCATAAAAACAAAAATAAAAAATCCCATTTTAAAAAACCCCAAAATTCCCATTTAAAAAATCCAAAAAACCCATTTAATAAAACCCAAAAATCTCATTTAAAAAAAAAAAAACCCAAAAATCCCATTAAAAACCCAAAAAATCCCATTAAAAAACCCCAAAAATCCCATTAAAACCCCCAAAATCTCATTAAAAAACAAAAAAAATCCCATTTAAAAAACCCAAAATCCCATAAATGGCCCCAAAAAAAAATCCCATAAAACCTAAAAAACCCCATTTAAAAAAACTCACCAAAAACCCCAAAAATCCCATAAAAACAAAATAATCCCATAAAAACAAAAAAAATCCCATTTAAAAACCAAAAAAATCCCATTAAAAAAAAATCCCATAAAACCTCAAAAATCCCATTTAAAAAATCCCATTAAAAAACCCAAAAATCCAATAAAAACAAAAATAAAAAATCTCATTAAAACCACCAAAAATCCCCTTAAAAAACCCCCCAAAAATACCATTTAAAAAACCAAAAAAAATCCCATTAAAAAAACCCCCAAAATCCCATAAAAACAAAAATAAAAAATCCCATTTTAAAAAAAACCAAAAATCCCATTTAGAAAACCCCAAAAATCCCATCAACAGTCAAACCTCTGCTTTTGCCAGATTTTCCTTTTCCCAGATTTTCCCAAATTTTCCTGGATTTTCCTGGATTTTCCCAAATTTTCCCAGGTTTTTCCCCATTTTTTGCCTCATTTTCCCAGATTTCCCCTTTTTTTGCCTCATTTTCTCAGGTTTTCCCCATTTTTTCCCTCATTTTCTCAGTTTTTCCCCATTTTTTGCCTCATTTTCTCAGATTTTCCCCATTTTTTCCCTCATTTTCTCAGATTTCCCCATTTTTTGCCTCATTTTCTCAGATTTTCCCATTTTTTCCCTCATTTTCTCAGATTTTCCAATTTTTTGCCTCATTTTCTCAGATTTTCCCCATTTTTTACCTCATTTTCTCAGATTTTCCCCATTTTTTGCCTCATTTTCCCAGATTTCCCCATTTTTTGCCTCATTTTCCCAGATTTTCCCCATTTTTTGCCTCATTTTCCCAGATTTTCCCATTTTTTGCCTCATTTTCTCAGATTTTCCCTTTTTTTGCCTCATTTTCTCAGATTTTCCCTTTTTTTGCCTCATTTTCTCAGATTTTCCCATTTTTTTGCCTCATTTTCTCAGTTTTTCCCCATTTTTTGCCTCATTTTCTCAGATTTTCCCCATTTTTTGCCTCATTTTCTCAGTTTTTCCCCATTTTTTGCCTCATTTTCTCAGATTTTCCCTTTTTTTGCCTCATTTTCCCAGATTTCCCCATTTTTTGCCTCATTTTCCCAGATTTTCCCATTTTTTTCCCTCATTTTCTCAGATTTTCCCTTTTTTGCCTAATTTTCCCAGATTTTCCCTTTTTTTGCCTCATTTTCTCAGATTTTCCCATTTTTTCCCTCATTTTCTCAGATTTCCCCATTTTTTGCCTCATTTTCTCAGATTTTTCCCATTTTTTGCTGGATTTTCCTGGATTTTGTCAGATTTTCCCATTTTTTGCCTCATTTTCTCAGATTTTCCCCATTTTTTGCCTCATTTTCCCAGATTTCCCCATTTTTTGCCTCATTTTCTCAGATTTTCCCCATTTTTTGCCTCATTTTCCCAGATTTTCCCATTTTTTGCCTCATTTTCTCAGATTTTCCCTTTTTTTGCCTCATTTTCTCAGATTTTCCCTTTTTTTGCCTCATTTTCCCAGATTTCCCCATTTTTTGCCTCATTTTCTCAGATTTTCCCCATTTTTTGCCTAATTTTCCCAGATTTCCCCATTTTTTGCCTCATTTTCTCAGATTTTCCCTTTTTTGCCTAATTTTCCCAGATTTTCCCATTTTTTGCCTCATTTTCTCAGATTTTCCCATATTTTGCCTCATTTTCCCAGATTTTCCCTTTTTTTGCCTCATTTTCTCAGATTTTCCCATTTTTTCCCTCATTTTCTCAGATTTCCCCATTTTTTGCCTCATTTTCTCAGATTTTTCCCATTTTTTGCCTCATTTTCTCAGATTTTTCCCATTTTTTGCTGGATTTTCCTGGATTTTGTCAGATTTTCCCATTTTTTGCCTCATTTTCTCAGATTTTCCCCATTTTTTGCCTCATTTTCTCAGGTTTCCCCATTTTTTGCCTCATTTTCTCAGGTTTTCCCATTTTTTCCCTCATTTTCTCAGGTTTTCCCCATTTTTTGCCTCATTTTCTCAGATTTCCCCCATTTTTTGCCTCATTTTCTCAGATTTCCCCATTTTTTGCCTCATTTTCTCAGATTTTCCCTTTTTTTGCCTCATTTTCTCAGATTTTTCCCATTTTTTTGCCTCATTTTCTCAGATTTTCCCTTTTTTTGCCTCATTTTCCCAGATTTTCCCCATTTTTTCCCTCATTTTCTCAGATTTCCCCATTTTTTCCCTCATTTTCTCAGATTTTCCCCATTTTTTCCCTCATTTTCTCAGATTTTCCCATTTTTTCCCTCATTTTCTCAGGTTTCCCCATTTTTTGCCTCCTTTTCTCAGATTTTCCCCATTTTTTCCCTCATTTTCCCAGATTTCCCCATTTTTTGCCTCATTTTCTCAGATTTTCCCCATTTTTTGCCTCATTTTCCCAGATTTTCCCATTTTTTGCCTCATTTTCTCAGATTTTCCCTTTTTTTGCCTCATTTTCTCAGATTTTCCCTTTTTTTGCCTCATTTTCCCAGATTTCCCCATTTTTTGCCTCATTTTCTCAGATTTTCCCCATTTTTTGCCTAATTTTCCCAGATTTTCCCATTTTTTGCCTCATTTTCTCAGATTTTCCCTTTTTTGCCTAATTTTCCCAGATTTTCCCATTTTTTGCCTCATTTTCTCAGATTTTCCCATATTTTGCCTCATTTTCCCAGATTTTCCCTTTTTTTGCCTCATTTTCTCAGATTTTCCCATTTTTTCCCTCATTTTCTCAGATTTCCCCATTTTTTGCCTCATTTTCTCAGATTTTTCCCATTTTTTGCCTCATTTTCTCAGATTTTTCCCATTTTTTGCTGGATTTTCCTGGATTTTGTCAGATTTTCCCATTTTTTGCCTCATTTTCTCAGATTTTCCCCATTTTTTGCCTCATTTTCTCAGGTTTCCCCATTTTTTGCCTCATTTTCTCAGATTTTCCCATTTTTTCCCTCATTTTCTCAGGTTTTCCCCATTTTTTGCCTCATTTTCTCAGATTTCCCCCATTTTTTGCCTCATTTTCTCAGATTTCCCCATTTTTTTGCCTCATTTTCTCAGATTTTCCCTTTTTTTGCCTCATTTTCTCAGATTTTCCCTTTTTTTGCCTCATTTTCCCAGATTTTCCCCATTTTTTCCCTCATTTTCTCAGATTTCCCCATTTTTTCCCTCATTTTCTCAGATTTTCCCCATTTTTTCCCTCATTTTCTCAGATTTTCCCATTTTTTCCCTCATTTTCTCAGGTTTCCCCATTTTTTGCCTCCTTTTCCCAGATTTTCCCCATTTTTTCCCTCATTTTCCCAGATTTCCCCATTTTTTGCCTCATTTTCTCAGATTTTCCCCATTTTTTGCCTCATTTTCCCAGATTTTCCCATTTTTTGCCTCATTTTCTCAGATTTTCCCTTTTTTTGCCTCATTTTCCCAGATTTCCCCATTTTTTGCCTCATTTTCTCAGATTTTCCCATTTTTTTGCCTCATTTTCTCAGATTTTCCCTTTTTTGCCTAATTTTCCCAGATTTTCCCATTTTTTCCCTCATTTTCTCAGATTTCCCCATTTTTTGCCTCATTTTCCCAGATTTTTCCCATTTTTTGCTGGATTTTCCTGGATTTTGTCAGATTTTCCCATTTTTTGCCTCATTTTCTCAGATTTTCCCCATTTTTTGCCTCATTTTCCCAGATTTCCCCATTTTTTGCCTCATTTTCTCAGATTTTCCCCATTTTTTGCCTCATTTTCCCAGATTTTCCCATTTTTTGCCTCATTTTCTCAGATTTTCCCTTTTTTTGCCTCATTTTCTCAGATTTTCCCTTTTTTTGCCTCATTTTCCCAGATTTCCCCATTTTTTGCCTCATTTTCTCAGATTTTCCCCATTTTTTGCCTCATTTTCCCAGATTTTCCCATTTTTTGCCTCATTTTCTCAGATTTTCCCTTTTTTGCCTAATTTTCCCAGATTTTCCCATTTTTTGCCTCATTTTCTCAGATTTTCCCATATTTTGCCTCATTTTCCCAGATTTTCCCTTTTTTTGCCTCATTTTCTCAGATTTTCCCATTTTTTCCCTCATTTTCTCAGATTTTCCCCATTTTTTGCCTCATTTTCCCAGATTTTCCCATTTTTTGCCTCATTTTCTCAGATTTTCCCTTTTTTGCCTCATTTTCTCAGATTTTCCCTTTTTTTGCCTCATTTTCTCAGATTTTCCCTTTTTTTGCCTCATTTTCCCAGATTTCCCCATTTTTTGCCTCATTTTCCCAGATTTTCCCATTTTTTTCCCTCATTTTCTCAGATTTTCCCTTTTTTGCCTAATTTTCCCAGATTTTCCCTTTTTTGCCTCATTTTCTCAGATTTTCCCATTTTTTCCCTCATTTTCTCAGATTTCCCCATTTTTTGCCTCATTTTCTCAGATTTTTCCCATTTTTTGCTGGATTTTCCTGGATTTTGTCAGATTTTCCCATTTTTTGCCTCATTTTCTCAGATTTTCCCCATTTTTTGCCTCATTTTCCCAGATTTCCCCATTTTTTGCCTCATTTTCTCAGATTTTCCCCATTTTTTGCCTCATTTTCCCAGATTTTCCCATTTTTTGCCTCATTTTCTCAGATTTTCCCTTTTTTTGCCTCATTTTCTCAGATTTTCCCTTTTTTTGCCTCATTTTCCCAGATTTCCCCATTTTTTGCCTCATTTTCTCAGATTTTCCCCATTTTTTGCCTAATTTTCCCAGATTTCCCCATTTTTTGCCTCATTTTCTCAGATTTTCCCTTTTTTGCCTAATTTTCCCAGATTTTCCCATTTTTTGCCTCATTTTCTCAGATTTTCCCATATTTTGCCTCATTTTCCCAGATTTTCCCTTTTTTTGCCTCATTTTCTCAGATTTTCCCATTTTTTCCCTCATTTTCTCAGATTTCCCCATTTTTTGCCTCATTTTCTCAGATTTTTCCCATTTTTTGCCTCATTTTCTCAGATTTTTCCCATTTTTTGCTGGATTTTCCTGGATTTTGTCAGATTTTCCCATTTTTTGCCTCATTTTCTCAGATTTTCCCCATTTTTTGCCTCATTTTCTCAGGTTTCCCCATTTTTTGCCTCATTTTCTCAGATTTTCCCATTTTTTCCCTCATTTTCTCAGGTTTTCCCCATTTTTTGCCTCATTTTCTCAGATTTCCCCCATTTTTTGCCTCATTTTCTCAGATTTCCCCATTTTTTGCCTCATTTTCTCAGATTTTCCCTTTTTTTGCCTCATTTTCTCAGATTTTTCCCATTTTTTTGCCTCATTTTCTCAGATTTTCCCTTTTTTTGCCTCATTTTCCCAGATTTTCCCCATTTTTTCCCTCATTTTCTCAGATTTCCCCATTTTTTCCCTCATTTTCTCAGATTTTCCCCATTTTTTCCCTCATTTTCTCAGATTTTCCCATTTTTTCCCTCATTTTCTCAGGTTTCCCCATTTTTTGCCTCCTTTTCTCAGATTTTCCCCATTTTTTCCCTCATTTTCCCAGATTTCCCCATTTTTTGCCTCATTTTCTCAGATTTTCCCCATTTTTTGCCTCATTTTCCCAGATTTTCCCATTTTTTGCCTCATTTTCTCAGATTTTCCCTTTTTTTGCCTCATTTTCTCAGATTTTCCCTTTTTTTGCCTCATTTTCCCAGATTTCCCCATTTTTTGCCTCATTTTCTCAGATTTTCCCCATTTTTTGCCTAATTTTCCCAGATTTTCCCATTTTTTGCCTCATTTTCTCAGATTTTCCCTTTTTTGCCTAATTTTCCCAGATTTTCCCATTTTTTGCCTCATTTTCTCAGATTTTCCCATATTTTGCCTCATTTTCCCAGATTTTCCCTTTTTTTGCCTCATTTTCTCAGATTTTCCCATTTTTTCCCTCATTTTCTCAGATTTCCCCATTTTTTGCCTCATTTTCTCAGATTTTTCCCATTTTTTGCCTCATTTTCTCAGATTTTTCCCATTTTTTGCTGGATTTTCCTGGATTTTGTCAGATTTTCCCATTTTTTGCCTCATTTTCTCAGATTTTCCCCATTTTTTGCCTCATTTTCTCAGGTTTCCCCATTTTTTGCCTCATTTTCTCAGATTTTCCCATTTTTTCCCTCATTTTCTCAGGTTTTCCCCATTTTTTGCCTCATTTTCTCAGATTTCCCCCATTTTTTGCCTCATTTTCTCAGATTTCCCCATTTTTTTGCCTCATTTTCTCAGATTTTCCCTTTTTTTGCCTCATTTTCTCAGATTTTCCCTTTTTTTGCCTCATTTTCCCAGATTTTCCCCATTTTTTCCCTCATTTTCTCAGATTTCCCCATTTTTTCCCTCATTTTCTCAGATTTTCCCCATTTTTTCCCTCATTTTCTCAGATTTTCCCATTTTTTCCCTCATTTTCTCAGGTTTCCCCATTTTTTGCCTCCTTTTCCCAGATTTTCCCCATTTTTTCCCTCATTTTCCCAGATTTCCCCATTTTTTGCCTCATTTTCTCAGATTTTCCCCATTTTTTGCCTCATTTTCCCAGATTTTCCCATTTTTTGCCTCATTTTCTCAGATTTTCCCTTTTTTTGCCTCATTTTCCCAGATTTCCCCATTTTTTGCCTCATTTTCTCAGATTTTCCCATTTTTTGCCTCATTTTCTCAGATTTTCCCTTTTTTTGCCTCATTTTCTCAGATTTTCCCTTTTTTTGCCTCATTTTCTCAGATTTTCCCTTTTTTTGCCTCATTTTCCCAGATTTCCCCATTTTTTGCCTCATTTTCCCAGATTTTCCCATTTTTTTCCCTCATTTTCTCAGATTTTCCCTTTTTTGCCTAATTTTCCCAGATTTTCCCTTTTTTTGCCTCATTTTCTCAGATTTTCCCATTTTTTCCCTCATTTTCTCAGATTTCCCCATTTTTTGCCTCATTTTCTCAGATTTTTCCCATTTTTTGCTGGATTTTCCTGGATTTTGTCAGATTTTCCCATTTTTTGCCTCATTTTCTCAGATTTTCCCCATTTTTTGCCTCATTTTCCCAGATTTCCCCATTTTTTGCCTCATTTTCTCAGATTTTCCCCATTTTTTGCCTCATTTTCCCAGATTTTCCCATTTTTTGCCTCATTTTCTCAGATTTTCCCTTTTTTTGCCTCATTTTCTCAGATTTTCCCTTTTTTTGCCTCATTTTCCCAGATTTCCCCATTTTTTGCCTCATTTTCTCAGATTTTCCCCATTTTTTGCCTAATTTTCCCAGATTTCCCCATTTTTTGCCTCATTTTCTCAGATTTTCCCTTTTTTGCCTAATTTTCCCAGATTTTCCCATTTTTTGCCTCATTTTCTCAGATTTTCCCATATTTTGCCTCATTTTCCCAGATTTTCCCTTTTTTTGCCTCATTTTCTCAGATTTTCCCATTTTTTCCCTCATTTTCTCAGATTTCCCCATTTTTTGCCTCATTTTCTCAGATTTTTCCCATTTTTTGCCTCATTTTCTCAGATTTTTCCCATTTTTTGCTGGATTTTCCTGGATTTTGTCAGATTTTCCCATTTTTTGCCTCATTTTCTCAGATTTTCCCCATTTTTTGCCTCATTTTCTCAGGTTTCCCCATTTTTTGCCTCATTTTCTCAGATTTTCCCATTTTTTCCCTCATTTTCTCAGGTTTTCCCCATTTTTTGCCTCATTTTCTCAGATTTCCCCCATTTTTTGCCTCATTTTCTCAGATTTCCCCATTTTTTGCCTCATTTTCTCAGATTTTCCCTTTTTTTGCCTCATTTTCTCAGATTTTTCCCATTTTTTTGCCTCATTTTCTCAGATTTTCCCTTTTTTTGCCTCATTTTCCCAGATTTTCCCCATTTTTTCCCTCATTTTCTCAGATTTCCCCATTTTTTCCCTCATTTTCTCAGATTTTCCCCATTTTTTCCCTCATTTTCTCAGATTTTCCCATTTTTTCCCTCATTTTCTCAGGTTTCCCCATTTTTTGCCTCCTTTTCTCAGATTTTCCCCATTTTTTCCCTCATTTTCCCAGATTTCCCCATTTTTTGCCTCATTTTCTCAGATTTTCCCCATTTTTTGCCTCATTTTCCCAGATTTTCCCATTTTTTGCCTCATTTTCTCAGATTTTCCCTTTTTTTGCCTCATTTTCTCAGATTTTCCCTTTTTTTGCCTCATTTTCCCAGATTTCCCCATTTTTTGCCTCATTTTCTCAGATTTTCCCCATTTTTTGCCTAATTTTCCCAGATTTTCCCATTTTTTGCCTCATTTTCTCAGATTTTCCCTTTTTTGCCTAATTTTCCCAGATTTTCCCATTTTTTGCCTCATTTTCTCAGATTTTCCCATATTTTGCCTCATTTTCCCAGATTTTCCCTTTTTTTGCCTCATTTTCTCAGATTTTCCCATTTTTTCCCTCATTTTCTCAGATTTCCCCATTTTTTGCCTCATTTTCTCAGATTTTTCCCATTTTTTGCCTCATTTTCTCAGATTTTTCCCATTTTTTGCTGGATTTTCCTGGATTTTGTCAGATTTTCCCATTTTTTGCCTCATTTTCTCAGATTTTCCCCATTTTTTGCCTCATTTTCTCAGGTTTCCCCATTTTTTGCCTCATTTTCTCAGATTTTCCCATTTTTTCCCTCATTTTCTCAGGTTTTCCCCATTTTTTGCCTCATTTTCTCAGATTTCCCCCATTTTTTGCCTCATTTTCTCAGATTTCCCCATTTTTTTGCCTCATTTTCTCAGATTTTCCCTTTTTTTGCCTCATTTTCTCAGATTTTCCCTTTTTTTGCCTCATTTTCCCAGATTTTCCCCATTTTTTCCCTCATTTTCTCAGATTTCCCCATTTTTTCCCTCATTTTCTCAGATTTTCCCCATTTTTTCCCTCATTTTCTCAGATTTTCCCATTTTTTCCCTCATTTTCTCAGGTTTCCCCATTTTTTGCCTCCTTTTCCCAGATTTTCCCCATTTTTTCCCTCATTTTCCCAGATTTCCCCATTTTTTGCCTCATTTTCTCAGATTTTCCCCATTTTTTGCCTCATTTTCCCAGATTTTCCCATTTTTTGCCTCATTTTCTCAGATTTTCCCTTTTTTTGCCTCATTTTCCCAGATTTCCCCATTTTTTGCCTCATTTTCTCAGATTTTCCCATTTTTTTGCCTCATTTTCTCAGATTTTCCCTTTTTTGCCTAATTTTCCCAGATTTTCCCATTTTTTCCCTCATTTTCCCAGATTTTCCCTTTTTTTGCCTCATTTTCTCAGATTTTCCCATTTTTTCCCTCATTTTCTCAGATTTCCCCATTTTTTGCCTCATTTTCCCAGATTTTTCCCATTTTTTGCTGGATTTTCCTGGATTTTGTCAGATTTTCCCATTTTTTGCCTCATTTTCTCAGATTTTCCCCATTTTTTGCCTCATTTTCCCAGATTTCCCCATTTTTTGCCTCATTTTCTCAGATTTTCCCCATTTTTTGCCTCATTTTCCCAGATTTTCCCATTTTTTGCCTCATTTTCTCAGATTTTCCCTTTTTTTGCCTCATTTTCTCAGATTTTCCCTTTTTTTGCCTCATTTTCCCAGATTTCCCCATTTTTTGCCTCATTTTCTCAGATTTTCCCCATTTTTTGCCTCATTTTCCCAGATTTTCCCATTTTTTGCCTCATTTTCTCAGATTTTCCCTTTTTTGCCTAATTTTCCCAGATTTTCCCATTTTTTGCCTCATTTTCTCAGATTTTCCCATATTTTGCCTCATTTTCCCAGATTTTCCCTTTTTTTGCCTCATTTTCTCAGATTTTCCCATTTTTTCCCTCATTTTCTCAGATTTTCCCCATTTTTTGCCTCATTTTCCCAGATTTTCCCATTTTTTGCCTCATTTTCTCAGATTTTCCCTTTTTTTGCCTCATTTTCTCAGATTTTCCCTTTTTTTGCCTCATTTTCTCAGATTTTCCCTTTTTTTGCCTCATTTTCCCAGATTTCCCCATTTTTTGCCTCATTTTCCCAGATTTTCCCATTTTTTTCCCTCATTTTCTCAGATTTTCCCTTTTTTGCCTAATTTTCCCAGATTTTCCCTTTTTTTGCCTCATTTTCTCAGATTTTCCCATTTTTTCCCTCATTTTCTCAGATTTCCCCATTTTTTGCCTCATTTTCTCAGATTTTTCCCATTTTTTGCTGGATTTTCCTGGATTTTGTCAGATTTTCCCATTTTTTGCCTCATTTTCTCAGATTTTCCCCATTTTTTGCCTCATTTTCCCAGATTTCCCCATTTTTTGCCTCATTTTCTCAGATTTTCCCCATTTTTTGCCTCATTTTCCCAGATTTTCCCATTTTTTGCCTCATTTTCTCAGATTTTCCCTTTTTTTGCCTCATTTTCTCAGATTTTCCCTTTTTTTGCCTCATTTTCCCAGATTTCCCCATTTTTTGCCTCATTTTCTCAGATTTTCCCCATTTTTTGCCTAATTTTCCCAGATTTCCCCATTTTTTGCCTCATTTTCTCAGATTTTCCCTTTTTTGCCTAATTTTCCCAGATTTTCCCATTTTTTGCCTCATTTTCTCAGATTTTCCCATATTTTGCCTCATTTTCCCAGATTTTCCCTTTTTTTGCCTCATTTTCTCAGATTTTCCCATTTTTTCCCTCATTTTCTCAGATTTCCCCATTTTTTGCCTCATTTTCTCAGATTTTTCCCATTTTTTGCCTCATTTTCTCAGATTTTTCCCATTTTTTGCTGGATTTTCCTGGATTTTGTCAGATTTTCCCATTTTTTGCCTCATTTTCTCAGATTTTCCCCATTTTTTGCCTCATTTTCTCAGGTTTCCCCATTTTTTGCCTCATTTTCTCAGATTTTCCCATTTTTTCCCTCATTTTCTCAGGTTTTCCCCATTTTTTGCCTCATTTTCTCAGATTTCCCCCATTTTTTGCCTCATTTTCTCAGATTTCCCCATTTTTTGCCTCATTTTCTCAGATTTTCCCTTTTTTTGCCTCATTTTCTCAGATTTTTCCCATTTTTTTGCCTCATTTTCTCAGATTTTCCCTTTTTTTGCCTCATTTTCCCAGATTTTCCCCATTTTTTCCCTCATTTTCTCAGATTTCCCCATTTTTTCCCTCATTTTCTCAGATTTTCCCCATTTTTTCCCTCATTTTCTCAGATTTTCCCATTTTTTCCCTCATTTTCTCAGGTTTCCCCATTTTTTGCCTCCTTTTCTCAGATTTTCCCCATTTTTTCCCTCATTTTCCCAGATTTCCCCATTTTTTGCCTCATTTTCTCAGATTTTCCCCATTTTTTGCCTCATTTTCCCAGATTTTCCCATTTTTTGCCTCATTTTCTCAGATTTTCCCTTTTTTTGCCTCATTTTCTCAGATTTTCCCTTTTTTTGCCTCATTTTCCCAGATTTCCCCATTTTTTGCCTCATTTTCTCAGATTTTCCCCATTTTTTGCCTAATTTTCCCAGATTTTCCCATTTTTTGCCTCATTTTCTCAGATTTTCCCTTTTTTGCCTAATTTTCCCAGATTTTCCCATTTTTTGCCTCATTTTCTCAGATTTTCCCATATTTTGCCTCATTTTCCCAGATTTTCCCTTTTTTTGCCTCATTTTCTCAGATTTTCCCATTTTTTCCCTCATTTTCTCAGATTTCCCCATTTTTTGCCTCATTTTCTCAGATTTTTCCCATTTTTTGCCTCATTTTCTCAGATTTTTCCCATTTTTTGCTGGATTTTCCTGGATTTTGTCAGATTTTCCCATTTTTTGCCTCATTTTCTCAGATTTTCCCCATTTTTTGCCTCATTTTCTCAGGTTTCCCCATTTTTTGCCTCATTTTCTCAGATTTTCCCATTTTTTCCCTCATTTTCTCAGGTTTTCCCCATTTTTTGCCTCATTTTCTCAGATTTCCCCCATTTTTTGCCTCATTTTCTCAGATTTCCCCATTTTTTTGCCTCATTTTCTCAGATTTTCCCTTTTTTTGCCTCATTTTCTCAGATTTTCCCTTTTTTTGCCTCATTTTCCCAGATTTTCCCCATTTTTTCCCTCATTTTCTCAGATTTCCCCATTTTTTCCCTCATTTTCTCAGATTTTCCCCATTTTTTCCCTCATTTTCTCAGATTTTCCCATTTTTTCCCTCATTTTCTCAGGTTTCCCCATTTTTTGCCTCCTTTTCCCAGATTTTCCCCATTTTTTCCCTCATTTTCCCAGATTTTCCCATTTTTTGCCTCATTTTCTCAGATTTTCCCCATTTTTTGCCTCATTTTCCCAGATTTTCCCATTTTTTGCCTCATTTTCTCAGATTTTCCCTTTTTTTGCCTCATTTTCCCAGATTTCCCCATTTTTTGCCTCATTTTCTCAGATTTTCCCATTTTTTTGCCTCATTTTCTCAGATTTTCCCTTTTTTGCCTAATTTTCCCAGATTTTCCCATTTTTTCCCTCATTTTCCCAGATTTTCCCTTTTTTTGCCTCATTTTCTCAGATTTTCCCATTTTTTCCCTCATTTTCTCAGATTTCCCCATTTTTTGCCTCATTTTCCCAGATTTTTCCCATTTTTTGCTGGATTTTCCTGGATTTTGTCAGATTTTCCCATTTTTTGCCTCATTTTCTCAGATTTTCCCCATTTTTTGCCTCATTTTCCCAGATTTCCCCATTTTTTGCCTCATTTTCTCAGATTTTCCCCATTTTTTGCCTCATTTTCCCAGATTTTCCCATTTTTTGCCTCATTTTCTCAGATTTTCCCTTTTTTTGCCTCATTTTCTCAGATTTTCCCTTTTTTTGCCTCATTTTCCCAGATTTCCCCATTTTTTGCCTCATTTTCTCAGATTTTCCCCATTTTTTGCCTCATTTTCCCAGATTTTCCCATTTTTTGCCTCATTTTCTCAGATTTTCCCTTTTTTGCCTAATTTTCCCAGATTTTCCCATTTTTTGCCTCATTTTCTCAGATTTTCCCATATTTTGCCTCATTTTCCCAGATTTTCCCTTTTTTTGCCTCATTTTCTCAGATTTTCCCATTTTTTCCCTCATTTTCTCAGATTTCCCCATTTTTTGCCTCATTTTCTCAGATTTTTCCCATTTTTTGCCTCATTTTCTCAGATTTTTCCCATTTTTTGCTGGATTTTCCTGGATTTTGTCAGATTTTCCCATTTTTTGCCTCATTTTCTCAGATTTTCCCCATTTTTTGCCTCATTTTCTCAGGTTTCCCCATTTTTTGCCTCATTTTCTCAGATTTTCCCATTTTTTCCCTCATTTTCTCAGGTTTTCCCCATTTTTTGCCTCATTTTCTCAGATTTCCCCCATTTTTTGCCTCATTTTCTCAGATTTCCCCATTTTTTGCCTCATTTTCTCAGATTTTCCCTTTTTTTGCCTCATTTTCTCAGATTTTTCCCATTTTTTTGCCTCATTTTCTCAGATTTTCCCTTTTTTTGCCTCATTTTCCCAGATTTCCCCATTTTTTTCTAGATTTCCCTGGATTTTCCCTGCATTTCCCAGATTTTCCCTCCTTTTCCCACTTTTTGCCCAATTTTGCCAGATTTTCCCACTTTTTCCCAGATTTTGACTGGTTTTCCCGGATTTTCCCTACTTTTGCCTGATTTTTCCTGATTTTTCCCAGATTTCCCCCAGTTTTCCTGGATTTTCCCTCCTTTTCCCAGATTTTGCCCACTTTTCCCGGATTTTCCCAGGTTTTGCCTGATTTTCCCTGGTTTTTTCCCAATTTTCCCTGGTTTTTACCAGATTTCCCTGGATTTCTCCCATTTTAATGACCCCACAAGGGTTGGGAGGGAAAAGAGGGAGAAATTTCTGGGAAATGTGGGAAATTTGGAAGGATTGGGGTTTTCTTCGAGGGATTTTTGGGGGAAAAAAGGGGCAAAAAAGGGGAAAAAGGGAAATCTGTAGGGAATGGAGAATCCCAAACCCAAATCCTTCAAGGAATGGAGAATCCCAAACCCAAATCTCTGAGGGAATGGAGAATCCCAAACCCAAATCCCTGAGGGAATGGAGAATCCCAAACCCAAATCCCTGAGGGAATGGAGAATCCCAAACCCAAATCTGTAGGGAATGGAGAATCCCAAACCCAAATCTGTAGGGAATGGAGAATCCCAAACCCAAATCCCTGAGGGAATGGAGAATCCCAAACCCAAATCCCTGAGGGAATGGAGAATCCCAAACCCAGATCTGTAGGGAATGGAGAATCCCAAACCCAAATCTGTAGGGAATGGAGAATCCCAAACCCAAATCCCTGAGGGAACTGAGGACCCCAAACTCTATTCTTGGGGATCCCTGAGGGAACTGGAGCCCCCAAACCCCAAACCCAAATCCCTGAGGGAACTGGGGACCCCAAACCCAAATCCCTGTGGATCCCTGAGGGAACTGGGAACCCCAAACCCAAATCCCTGAGGGAATGAAGGATCTCCTCACCCCATTCCTGTGGATCCCTGAGGGAATTGGGGATCTCCTCACCCCATTCCTGAGGCTGCCATGGTTTTGTTCCTGAGGGAATGAACGATCTCCTCACCCCATCCCGGCCAGCCAAGCTCCCTTTCCCGAACCCTGGGGATCCCAAACCCAAATCCCTGAGGGAACTGGGGATCTCCTCACCCCATCCCAGCCAGCCAAGCTCCCTTTCCCCAACCCTGGGGATCCCAAACCCAAATCCCTAAGGGAACCGGGGATCTCCTCACCCCTTTCCTGAGGCTGCCATGGTTTTGTTCCTGAGGGAATGAACGATCTCCTCACCCCATCCCGGCTAGCCAAGCTCCCTTTCCCCCATCCCTGAGCTCCCCAATGGCGCCTCCTCCCTCTCCACACAACTCCTCGACGCCCCATTGGAGGAGACGCCTGTCCATCATCGCCGTCAGCCAATAGAAGCCGCGAATCGCCCCAGGTGGGCGGGACTAGCTCCGAGAGCAGGAAGGCGGGACGCCGGCTCAGATCCGCGCTCCTATTGGCTGTCTCAGCCGTTCCTACCCAGCGATTGGCTAAGACGCCTGTCAATCAGACCCGAGCCCTCAGGTGAAGAGGCGAGGCTTGCTGTCCTCTCCTGTCAGCCAGGTGCCTCCACGGGGGAGACGCGGCATCCGATTGGCCGCTCCACCCATCAATCATCCTCACCTGCGCCTGCCATTCGCCGAGGTGTTCACACAGAGGTGTGAGGAGGAAGCGCCTCCTTGCCTCTCATTGGATGACCTCCCTGCCCATCAACACCTGTGCGCCATTCCATTGGCTCCGAGCACGGCGGGCTGGGCTAATGTCAAAATCTCCCTCCTCTGATTGGTTAAGACTTTAGGGAAGGCGGGCCCAGACGCTGAACTCGAGCGGTGATTGGGCGCGGGGCGGGGCGGCTGTCAGTCAGCGCCGGCCGGGGCGGCGGCGGCGGCTGGGCGATGGCGGCGGGCGAGGAGCTGCCGGTGAGGGAGGAGCGGCGCGGAGCTGCCCGGAGGGGGCGGCCGGGGGTCGCCATGGCAACGAGCCGCAGGTATGAGGGGGCTTTTCATTCAAAAATGGCAGTTTCCTTCAAAGAGGGGAGAGGTCTCCCGTCAGGGCTGAGGGGATGAGGGGGAGGCGGGAAAATCCCCTCCTGAGGGGAGCCTGAGGGTGACCCCACCCGGAATGGTGGTTTTGGGGGGGAAATGTGGGGGTCTCACCCGATTTTGGGCGGTTTGGAGTGATCTCCCCCCTTTTTGGGGTGGTTTTTGGGGTCTGAGGGGCGCCCAGGGTGAAATTGTGAATTTTTCATTCCAAAAGGGGAGAGGTTTGCCCTCAGGGCTGAGGGGATGAGGGGGAGGCGGGAAAATCCCCTCCTGAGGGGAGCCTGAGGGTGACCCCACCCGGAATGGGCTGTGAGGGGAATTTGGGGGTCTCACCTCCTTTTTTGGGGTTTGACACCCCCTGAAGGGCATTTGGAGTGATCTCCCCCCTTTTTGGGGTGGTTTTTGGGGTCTGAGGGGCGCCCAGGGGGGAAATGTTGAATTTTTCCTTCAAAAAGGGGAGAGGTCTCCCGTCAGGGCTGAGGGGATGAGGGGGAGGCGGGAAAATCCCCTCCTGAGGGTGACCCCACCCGATAATGGTGTTTTGGGGGGGAAATTTGGGGGGTCTCACCCGATTTTTGGGGCGTTTGGAGTGATCTCCCCCCTTTTTTGGGGGATTTTTGGGGTGGTTTTGGGGTCATTCCCATTTTTGGGGTGTTTGGGGTCATCCCGGTTTTGGGGTATATTGGGCTCACCCTGCTCTGAGGGGATTTCTTTCCTAATCGTCCCAAATTGGGGTTTATTATTAATTTAAACCCCTTTTGGGGTTTTTTTGGGGTCGTTCCCCTATTTGGGGACATTGGGCTCACACTGCTCTGAGGGGATATTTTTCCCTAATTCCTAATTTCCTCTATTTGAGGTTTATTATTATTTAAACCCCTTTTTGGGGTATTTTTGGGGTCATTGCCCTTTGTGGGGACATTGGGCTCACCCTGCTCTGAGGGGATTTTTTCCCTAATTCCCAATCGCCCCTATTTAGGGTTTATTACAATTTAAACCCATTTTTGGGGTATTTTTGGGGTCATTCCCCTTTGTGGGATATTGGGCTCACCCTGCTCTGAGGGGATATTTCCCCCTAATTCCCAATCACCACTATTTGGGGTTTATTATAATTTAAACCCCTTTTTGGGGTATTTTTGGGGTCATTCCCCTTTTTGGGGACATTGGGCTCACACTGCTCTGAGGGGTTATTTTTGCCTAATTCCTGATTTTCTCTATTTGAGGTTAATTATTATTTAAACCCATTTTTGGGGTCATTCCCCTATTTAGGTATATTGATCTCACCCTGCTCTGAGGGGATATATCCCCCTAATTCCCAGTCACCACTATTTGGGGTTTATTATAATTTAAACCCTTTTTGGGGTATTTTTGGGGTCATTCCCCTTTGTGGGGACATTGGGCTCACACTACTCTGAGGGGATATTTTTCTCTAATTCCTAATCTCCTCTATTTGAGGTTTATTATAATTTAAACCCCTTTTTGGGTTTTTTTTGGGGTCATTGCCCTATTTGGGGATATTGATCTAACCCTGCTCTGAGGGGATATTTCCCCCTAATTCCCAATCACCACTGTTTGGGGTTTATTATTTATTTAAACCCATTTTTAGGGTTTTTTTGGGGTCACATCGTTTTGGGGTTGGGTTTGCAATGACCCCAAATTGGGGTGTTTTGGGGTTTCCCTTTTTGAGCCTTTTTAGGGTCATTGCTTTGAGGGGATTTTGGGATTAACCCCCATTTTGAGCAAAAAATGGGAATTTTTGTGCCGAAGAATGGGGATTTTGGGCTGAAAAGTGGGAATTTTGTTCCGAAAAGTGTGAATTTTTCACTGAAAAGTGGCAATTTTGTGCCGAAAAATGGGAATTTTGGTCCGAAAATGGTAATTTTGGTCCGAAAAATGGTAATTTCGTGCCAAAAAATGGTAGTTTTGTGCCAGAAAGTACCAATTTTGTGCCAAAAACCAGGAATTTTGAGCTGAAAAGTGGGAATTTTGTTCTGAAAAATGTGAATTTTGCTCTGGAAAATGGGAATTTTGTTCTGAAAAGTGACAATCTTGGGCTGAAAAATGGAAATCTTGTTCTGAAAAATGGGAATTTTGTGCCGGAAAGTGCCGATTTTGTGCCAAAAAAATGGGAATTTAGGGCTGAAAAATGGGAATTTTGAGGCAAAAAGAGGCAATTTTGTGCCAAAAAATGGTGATTTCGGTCTGAAAAATGGGAATTTTGTTCTGAAAATGTGAATTTTTGGATGAAAAGTGGCAATTTTGGGCCGAAAAATGGGAATTTTGGTCCGAAAATGGTAATTTCGTGCCAAAAAATGGTAGTTTTGTGCCAGAAAGTGGGAATTTTGAGGCAAAAAAATGGGAATTTTGGGCTGAAAAATGGGAATTTTGGGCTGAAAAATGGGAATTTTGGGCTGAAAAGTGGGAATTTTGGGCTGAAAAGTGGGAATTTTGGTCTGAACAATGGGAATTTTTGGCCGAAAAGTGTGAATTTTGGGCTGAAAAGAGTGAATTTTGGGCTGAAAAATGGGCATTTTGTTCTGAAAATTGGGAATTTTGTGCCAAACAGTGGGAATTTTGTTCTGAAAAATGGGAATTTTGGACTGAACAATGGCAATTTTGGTCTGAAAAGTGGCAATTTTGTTCTGAAAAGTGGGAATTTTGGGCAATTCCCATTGGCCAGGTGAATCCCCTGGACAAACCAGGCTGAACAGTGGGAATTTTTTGCCAAAAAATGGGAATTTTGGTCTGAAAAACGTGAATTTTGGGCCAAATAGTGGGAATTTTGTGCCGAAAAGTGGGAATTTTGTTCTGAAAAATGGGAATTTTGTTCTGAAAAATGGGAATTTTGTAGTTTGTTCAGAAAAATGGTAATTTTGGTCCAAAAAGTGGCAATTTTGAGCTGATAAACAAGAATTTTTGGCCGAAAAATGGGAATTTTGCAGTGAAAAGGATGAATTTCTTGCTGAAGAATGGGAATTTTGTGCCAAAAAATGGGAATTTTGGGCTGAAAAATTGGAATTTTAGTCTGAAAAGTGTGAATTCCGTACTGAAAAATGGGAATTTTGTGCCAAGAAGTTGGAATTTTGGTCTGAAAAAGGGGAATTTTGGGCCCAAAAGTGTGAATTTTCGTTTGAAAAGTGGTAATTTTGGGCCAAAAAGTGGTAATTTTGGGCCCAAAAATAGCATTTTTGGGCTGAAAATTGTGAGTTTTGTCTGAAAAACGTGAATTTTGGATTGAAAAATGGGAATTTTGTTCTGAAAAATGGGAATTTTGTACTGAAAAATGGGAATTTTGTTCTGAAAAATGGGAATCTTGTTCTGAACAATGGGAATTTTGGGCTGAAAAGTGCCAATTTTGTGCCAAAAAATGGGAATTTTGCACTGAAGAGTGTGAATTTTGTGCCGAAAAATGGGAATTTTGTGCCGAAAAATGGGAATTTTGCACTGAAAAGGGTGAATATTGTTCTGAAAAGTGGGAATTTTGTTCTGAAAAATGGGAATTTTGTTCTGAAAAATGTGAATTTTGCAGTGAAAAGTGGGAATTTCGTGCTGAAGAATGGGAATTCTGTGCCAAAAATTGTGAATTTTGTTCTGAAAAATGGGAATTTTGGGCTGAAAAGTGGGAATCTTGTTCTGAACAATGGGAATTTTGGTCTGAACAATGGGAATTTTGCAGTGAAAAGGGTGAATTTTGTTCTGAAGAATTGGAATTTTGGGCCGAAAAATGGGAATCTTGTTCTGAAAAATGGGAATTTTGGTCTGAACAATGGGAATTTTGTGCCGAAAAATGGGAATTTTGTGCCGAAAAATGGGAATTTTGGGCTGAAAAGGGTGAATTTTGTTCCGAAAAGTGGTAATTTTGTGCCTAGAAGTGGGAATTTTGTTCTGAGAAATGGGAATTTTGTTCTGAAAAATGGGAATTTTGCAGTGAAAAGGGTGAATTTCGTGCTGAAGAATGGGAATTTTGTTCTGAAAATTGTGAATTTTGTTCCAAAAAATTTGAGTTTTGCTCTGAACAATGGGAATTTTGTTCTGAGCAATGGGAATTTTGTTCTGAAAAGTGGGAATTTTTTGCCAAAAATTGGGAATTTTGTTCTGAAAAGTGGGAATTTTGTGCCGAAAATTGGGAATTTTGTTCTGAAAAGTGGGAATTTTGTGCCGAAAATTGGGAATTTTGTTCTGAAAAGTGGGAATTTTGTGCCGAAAATTGGGAATTTTGTTCTGAAAAGTGGGAATTTTGTGCCGAAAAATGAGAATTTTGTTCTGAAAAGTGGGAATTTTGTGCCGAAAATTGGGAATTTTGTTCTGAAAAGTGGGAATTTTGCAGTGAAAAGGGTGAATTTCGTGCTGAAGAATGGGAATTTTGTTCTGAAAATTGTGAATTTTGTTCCAAAAAATGTGAGTTTTGGGCTGAAAAATGGGAATTTTGGGCCTAAAAGTGACAATTTTGTGCCGAAAATGGGCATTTTGCACTGAAAAGGGTGAATTTTGTGCCGAAAAATGAGAATTTTGTTCTGAACAATGGGAATTTTGTGCCGAAAAGTGGGAATTTTGTTCTGAGCAATGGGAATTTTGGGCTTAAAATTGGGAATTTTGTGCCGAAAATTGGGAATTTTGTGCCGAAAATTGGGAATTTTGTTCTGAAAAGTGGGAATTTTGTGCCGAAAAATGAGAATTTTGTTCTGAAAAGTGGGAATTTTGTGCCGAAAATAGAGAATTTTGTTCTGAAAATTGGGAATTTTGTGCCGAAAAATGAGAATTTTGTTCTGAAAATTGGGAATTTTGTGCCGAAAAGTGGGAATTTTGTTCTGAAAACTGTGCATTTCCCTTTTTCCCCGTGCCAGGTGATCGAGCTGCCATGGCCTCCCCCGGCAGCCCCGAGAGCTCCTCCTCCCCCGAGGCTGCTGGGGCCTCAGGAGCCTCCGAGGAGAGCCTGAGCCAGGAGGAGCTGCAGCTGCTGGCCAAGCTGGAGGAGCAGAACCGGTGAGAGAAAATACCTTTGGGGGGTTTTACAGGTTTTCTGGGGTTGGAATTCACCTGCAAATTGATTGGGGGGGACACGTCTCCGTTTTTGGGGGGAATAGCTTCATTTTTGGGGGAAATATCTCCATTTTGGGGGGGAAATATCTCCATTTTTTGGGGAAATATCTCCATTTTTGGGGGAAATATCTCCATTTTTGGGGGGAAATAGCCTCATTTTTGGGGGAAATATCTCCATTTTGGGGGAAATATCTCCATTTTTGGGGAAATATCTCCATTTTTGGGGGAAATATCTCCATTTTGGGGGGAAATATCTCCATTTTGGGGGGAAATATCTCCATTTTTGGGGGAAATATCTTCATTTTCGGGGGAAATATCTCCATTTTTGGGGGAAATATCTCCATTTTTGGGGAAATATCTCCATTTTTGGGGGAAATATCTTCATTTTTGGGGGAAATACCTCCATTTTTTGAGCTATTTTGGCCAAGCTGGAGGAGCAGAACCGGTCAGGAAAAATACCTTTTTGGGTTTTTATCTCCTTTTGGGGGTGGAATTGGCATTGGAATTGATTGGGGGGAAATACCTTCATTTTTGGGGGAAATATCTTCATTTTTGGGGGAAATACCTTCATTTTCGGGGAAATATCTCCATTTTTGGGGGAAATATCTCCATTTTCGGGGGAAATATCCTCATTTTTGGGGGAAATATCTCCATTTTTGGGTTGGTTTTGGGTCAATCCCACCTGACTTGAGTGCATTTTGGGGCAATCAGGGGCACTTTGGGTCAATCCCACCCCATCTCTCCCCATTTTCTGTCCCTCCCACCCCATTTCTCCCCATTTGGGGTCTCTCCCACCCCATTTTCTCTCCCTCCCACCCTATCTCTCCCCATTTGGGGTCTCTCCCACCCCATTTCACCCCATTTCGAGTCTCTCCCACCCCATTTTCTCTCCCTCCCACCCCATTTCTCCCCATTTGGGGTCCCTCCCACCCCATTTTGAGTCAGTCCCACCCCATTTTCTGTCCCTCCCACCCCATTTTGAGTCAGTCCCACCCCATTTTCTGTCCCTCCCACCCCATTTCTCCCCATTTTCTGTCCCTCCCACCCCATTTCTCCCCATTTTGAGTCTCTCCCACCCCATCTCTCCCCATTTTCTGTCCCTCCCACCCCATTTCTCCCCATTTGGGGTCTCTCCCACCCCATTTCTCCCCATTTCGAGTCTCTCCCACCCCATTTCTCCCCATTTTCTGTCCCTCCCACCCCATTTTGAGTCAGTCCCACCCCATTTTCTGTCCCTCCCACCCCATTTCTCCCCATTTTCTGTCCCTCCCACCCCATTTCTCCCCATTTTCTGTCCCTCCCACCCCATTTCTCCCCATTTTGAGTCTCTCCCACCCCATCTCTCCCCATTTTCTGTCCCTCCCACCCCATTTCTCCCCATTTGGGGTCTCTCCCACCCCATTTCTCCCCATTTTGAGTCAGTCCCACCCCATTTTCTGTCCCTCCCACCCCATTTCTCCCCATTTTGAGTCTCTCCCACCCCATCTCTCCCCATTTTCTGTCCCTCCCACCCCATTTCTCCCCATTTGGGGTCTCTCCCACCCCATTTCTCCCCATTTCGAGTCTCTCCCACCCCATTTCTCCCCATTTTCTGTCCCTCCCACCCCATTTTGAGTCAATCCCACCCCATTTTCTGTCCCTCCCACCCCATCTCTCCCCATTTTCTGTCCCTCCCACCCCATCTCTCCCCATTTTCTGTCCCTCCCACCCCATTTCTCCCCATTTTGAGTCTCTCCCACCCCATCTCTCCCCATTTTCTGTCCCTCCCACCCCATTTCTCCCCATTTGGGGTCTCTCCCACCCCATTTCTCCCCATTTCGAGTCTCTCCCACCCCATTTCTCCCCATTTTGGGTCAATCCCACCCCATTTTCTGTCCCTCCCACCCCATTTTGGGTCAATCCCACCCCATCTCTCCCCATTTGGGGTCCCTCCCACCCTATCTCTCCCCATTTTCTGTCCCTCCCACCCCATTTCTCCCCATTTCGGGTCTCTCCCACCCCATTTTCTGTCTCTCCCATCCCATCTCTCCCCATTTTGAGTCCCTCCCACCCCATTTCTCCCCATTTTCTGTCCCTCCCACCCCATTTCACCCCATTCCTCCCCGTTGCCCTCCCCAGGCTGCTGGAGGCCGACTCCAAGTCGCTGCGCTCGGTGAACGGCTCCCGGCGGAACAGCGGCTCCTCGCTGGTGTCCAGCTCCTCGGCCTCCTCCAACCTGAGTCACCTGGAGGAGGACACCTGGATCCTCTGGGGCCGCATCGTCAACGAGTGGGACGAGTGGCGCCGCAAGAAGGAGAAGCTGCTCAAGGTGGGGATTGGGGCTGGGCTGGGGTTGGGGTGGGTTTGGCCAATTGGTGGTTTGGGGTGGGTTTGGGGTGAGTTTGGCCACTGTGGGGTGGATTTGGGGTGGGTTTGGGGTGTATTTGGGGTGGGTTTGGGGTGGATTTGGCCAATCTGTGGTGGTTTGGGGTGGATTTGGGGTATTTTGGGGTGGATTTGGCCAATCTGTGGTGTTTTGGGGTGGGTTTGTGGTGGTTTGGGGTGGGTTTGGGGTGGTTTGGGGAGGATTTGAGGTGGTTTTGGGGTGGTTTGGGGTGGGTTTGGGGTGGTTTGAGGTGGGGTTGGGGTGGGTTTGGCCAATCTGTGGTGGTTTGGGGTGGATTTGGGGTGAGTTTGGCCACTTTGGGGTGGTTTGGGGTGGGTTTGGGGTGGTTTGAGGTGGATTTGGGGTGGATTTGGCCAATCTGTGGTGGTTTGGGGTGGATTTGGGGTGAGTTTGGCCACTGTGGGGTGGTTTTGGGGTGGTTTTGGGGTGGATTTGGGGTGGGTTTGGGTGGATTTGGGGTGGATTTGGCCACTTTGGGGTGTTTTGGGGTGGATTTCGCCACTTCGGGGTGTTTTGGGGTGAATTTGGCCAATTTGTGGTGGTTTGGGGTGGATTTGGCCAGTTTGTAGTGGCTTGGGGTGGATTTGGCCAATTTGGTGGTGGTTTGGGGTCGATTTGGGGTGGATTTGAGGTGGTTTGGGGTGGATTTGGGGTGGGTTTGGGGTGGGTTTGGGGTGGATTTGGCCAATTGGGGGTGGTTTTGGGGTGGATTTGGGGTGGTTTAGGGTGGATTTGGGGTGGTTTGGGGTGGATTTGGCTAATTGGTGGTGGTTTGAGGTGGATTTGGGGTCGTTTGGGGTGCTTTGGGGTGGATTTGGCCAATTTGTGGTGGTTTGGGGTGGATTTGGGGTGGATTGGGCCAATTGGTGGTGGTTTGCGGTGGATTTGGCCAATTTGGGGTGTTTTGGGGTGGATTTGGCCAATGGGATGAGTTTTGGGGTCGATTTGTCCAGTTTGTCGTGGTTTGGGGTGGATTTATCCCACTGGCTCAGGTTTTGGGATCAATTTGTCCAGTGGGTCACATTTGGGGTCACATTTGTCCAACTGAACCCACTCTGGGAAGGATTCGCCCCCCACGCCATGCCTTGGGGCTTGTTTGGGGTGGATTTGGGGTCAGTGGGGTGGATTTGGGGTGGATTTGGGGTCAGTGGGGTGGGTTTGGGGTGGATTTGGGGTCAGTGGGGTGGGTTTGGGGTGGATTTGGGGTCAGTGGGGTGGGTTTGGGGTGGGTTTGGGGTCAATGGGATGGGTTTGGGGTGGATTTGGGGTCAATAGGATGGGTTTTGGGGTGTATTTGGGGTCAATGGGATGGGTTTTGGGGTGGATTTGGAGTCAATGGGATGGGTTTTGGGGTGGATTTGGGGTCAGTGGGGTGGGTTTGGGGTCAGTGGGGTGGATTTGGGGTCAGTGGGGTGGATTTGTGGTCAATGGGATGGGTTTGGTGTGGATTTGGGGTCAGTGGGGTGGATTTGTGGTCAATGGGATGGGTTTGGGGTGGATTTGGGGTCAGTGGGGTGGGTTTGGGGTCAATGGGATGGGTTTTGGGGTGGATTTGAAGTCAATGGGATGGGTTTGGGGTGGGTTTGGGGTCAGTGGGGTGGATTTGGGGTCAGTGGGGTGGATTTGGGGTCAATGGGATGGGTTTGGGGTGGATTTGGGGTCAGTGGGGTGGATTTGGGGTGGATTTGGGGTCAGTGGGGTGGATTTGGGGTGGATTTGGGGTCAATGGGATGGGTTTGGTGTGGATTTGGGGTGAATGGGATGGGTTTTGGGGTGGATTTGGGGTCAATGGGATGGGTTTGGGGTGGATTTGGGGTCAATGGGATGGGTTTGGGGTGGATTTGGGGTCAATGGGATGGGTTTGGGGTGGATTTGGGGTCAATAGGATGGGTTTTGGGGTGGATTTGGGGTCAATGGGATGGGTTTGGGGTGGGTTTGGGGTGAATGGGATGGGTTTTGGGGTGGATTTGGGGTCAATGGGATGGGTTTGGGGTGGATTTGGGGTCAATGGGATGGGTTTGGGGTGGATTTGGGGTCAATAGGATGGGTTTTGGGGTGGATTTGGGGTCAATGGGATGGGTTTGGGGTGGGTTTGGGGTGAACGGGACGGGTTTAGGGCAGATTAGGAGTAGATTTGGGCTGGATTTAGGATAGCTTTAGGGTCAGTTTAGGATGTTTTTAGGATCACACCAATCCCATACCCACAGGAACTCATCCCAAAAGGAATCCCTCCCCATTTCTGCACCATCGTGTGGCAGCTGCTCTGCCATGGGATGGATTTAGGGTTGGTTTAGGATGGATTCAGGATGTTTTTAGGATGATTTAGGATCCATTTGGGATATTTTCAGGAACTGATCAGAAAAGGAATCCCCCACCATTTCCGAGCCATCGTGTGGCAGCTGCTCTGCAGTGGGGTGTATTTAGGGTCGGTTTAGGATGGATTCAGGATGTTTTTAGGGTACGTTTAGGATAATTTAGGATCCATTTGGGATATTTTTAGGAACTGATCAGAAAAGGAATCCCCCACCATTTCTGAGCCATCGTGTGGCAGCTGCTCTGCAGTGGGATGGGTCTAGTGTCAATGGGGTGTATTTAGGATAGGTTTAGGATGTTTGTAGGATCACACTGATCCTGTACCCACAGGAACTGATCCGGAAGGGAATCCCTCACCATTTCCGAGCCATTGTGTGGCAGCTGCTCTGCAGTGGGGTGTATTTAGGGTCGGTTTAGGATGGATTCAGGATGTATTTAGGATCCATTTAGGATGATTTAGGATCCATTTGGGATATTTTCAGGAACTGATCAGAAAAGGAATCCCTCACCATTTCCGAGCCATTGTGTGGCAGCTGCTCTGCAGTGGGGTATATTTAGGATATATTTAGGATCCATTTAGGATACATTTAGGATAATTTAGGATCCATTTGGGATATTTTCAGGAACTGATCCGGAAGGGAATCCCTCACCATTTCCGAGCCATCGTGTGGCATTTACTCTGCAGTGGGGTGTATTTAGGGTTGGTTTAGGATGGATTCAGGATGTTTTTAGGGTACATTTAGGATGATTTAGGATCCATTTGGGATATTTTCAGGAACTGATCCGGAAGGGAATCCCCCACCATTTCCGAGCCATCGTGTGGCAGCTGCTCTGCAGTGGGATGGATTTAGGATGATTTAGGATGTTTTTAGGATCTCACTGATCCCATATCCCCAGGAACTCATCCGAAAGGGAATCCCTCACCATTTCCGAGCCATTGTGTGGCAGTTACTCTGCAATGGGGTGTATTTAGGATGTTTTTAGGATACAGTTAGGATCCATTTGGGATATTTTCAGGAACTGATCCGGAAGGGAATCCCTCACCATTTCCGAGCCATCGTGTGGCAGCTGCTCTGCAGTGGGGTATATTTAGGATGTATTTAGGATACATTTAGGATACGTTTAGGATGATTTAGGATCCATTTGGGATATTTTCAGGAACTCATCCGGAAGGGAATCCCCCACCATTTCCGAGCCATCGTGTGGCAGTTACTCTGCAGTGGGGTGTATTTAGGGTTGGTTTAGGATCCATTTAGGATGATTTAGGATCCATTTGGGATATTTTCAGGAACTGATCCGGAAGGGAATCCCCCACCATTTCCGAGCCATCGTGTGGCAGCTGCTCTGCAATGGGGTATATTTAGGATGTATTTAGGATGTATTTAGGATCCATTTAGGATGATTTAGGATCCATTTGGGATATTTTTAGGAACTGATCCGGAAGGGAATCCCTCACCATTTCCGAGCCATCGTGTGGCAGTTACTCTGCAGTGGGGTGTATTTAGGGTTGGTTTAGGATCCATTTAGGATGATTTAGGATCCATTTGGGATATTTTCAGGAACTCATCCGGAAGGGAATCCCCCACCATTTCCGAGCCATCGTGTGGCAGCTGCTCTGCAGTGGGATGGATTTAGGATGATTTAGGATGTTTTTAGGATCTCACTGATCCCATATCCCCAGGAACTCATCCGAAAGGGAATCCCTCACCATTTCCGAGCCATTGTGTGGCAGTTACTCTGCAATGGGGTGTATTTAGGATGTTTTTAGGATACAGTTAGGATCCATTTGGGATATTTTCAGGAACTGATCCGGAAGGGAATCCCTCACCATTTCCGAGCCATCGTGTGGCAGCTGCTCTGCAGTGGGGTATATTTAGGATGTATTTAGGATACATTTAGGATACGTTTAGGATGATTTAGGATCCATTTGGGATATTTTCAGGAACTCATCCGGAAGGGAATCCCCCCACCATTTCCGAGCCATCGTGTGGCAGTTACTCTGCAGTGGGGTGTATTTAGGGTTGGTTTAGGATCCATTTAGGATGATTTAGGATCCATTTGGGATATTTTCAGGAACTGATCCGGAAGGGAATCCCCCACCATTTCCGAGCCATCGTGTGGCAGCTGCTCTGCAATGGGGTATATTTAGGATGTATTTAGGATGTATTTAGGATCCATTTAGGATGATTTAGGATCCATTTGGGATATTTTTAGGAACTGATCCGGAAGGGAATCCCTCACCATTTCCGAGCCATCGTGTGGCAGTTACTCTGCAGTGGGGTGTATTTAGGGTTGGTTTAGGATCCATTTAGGATGATTTAGGATCCATTTGGGATATTTTCAGGAACTCATCCGGAAGGGAATCCCCCACCATTTCCGAGCCATCGTGTGGCAGCTGCTGTGCAGTGCAGCAGAGTTGCCCCTCAAGCAGCAGTACTCGGAGCTGCTGAGGATGTCGTCGCCCTGCGAGCGACTGATCCGCAGGGACATCGCCAGGACCTACCCTGAGCACGACTTCTTCAAGGGCCAGGACAGCCTTGGCCAGGAGGTGCTCTTCAACGTCATGAAGGTGACACTGGGGTGACATGGGGACATTGGGGTGACATGGGGACATTGGGGGTAGGGACAGGACAGCCTGGGCCAGGAGGTGCTCTTCAACGTCATGAAGGTGACAGGGGGACACTGGGGACATTGGGGTGACATGGGGACATTGGGGATAGGGACAGGGATAGGGCCAGGAGGTGGTCTTCAACGTCATGAAGGTGACACTGGGGACATGGGGACATCAGGGTGACATGGGGACACTGGGGTGACATGGGGACATTGGGGATAGGGACAGGACAGCCTGGGCCAGGAGGAGCTCTTCAACGTCATGAAGGTGACACTGGGGTGACATGGGGGATATTGGGGTGACATGGGGATATTGGGGATAGTGGGGACACTGGGGACATTGGGGATAGGGACAGGGATAGGGCCAGAAGGTGCTCTTCAGTGTCATGAAGGTGACACTGGGGACATTGGGGTGACAAGGGGACATTGGGGTGACATTGGGGACATGGGGACATTGGGGTGACAAGGGGACATTGGGGTGACATGGGGACATGGGGGTGACCTGGGGGCACTGGGGACATTGCTGTGCCTTGGGGGCATTGGGGTGACAAGGGGACCCTGGGGTGCCATGGGGACATTGGGACATTGGGTTGACAAGGGGACGCTGGGGACATTGGGGTGACATGGGGACAGGGACAGGGACAGGAGATGCTCTCCAATGAAGGTAACATGGGGACATTGGGACATGGGGTGACCTGGGGGCACTGGGGACATTTGGGTGCCATGGGGACATTGGGCTGACATGGGGACATTGGGCTGACATGGGGACATTGGGGTAACATGGGGACATTGGGGTGACAAGGGGACATTGGGGTGACAAGGGGACATGGGGGTGACCTGGGGACACTGGGGACATTGCTGTGCCTTGGGGGCATTGGGGTGACAAGGGGACCCTGGGGTGCCATGGGGACATTGGGACATTGGGTTGACAAGGGGACGCTGGGGACATTGGGGTGACATGGGGACAGGGATAGGGACAGGAGATGCTCTTCAATGAAGGTAACATGGGGACATTGGGACATGGGGTGACCTGGGGGCACTGGGGACATTTGGGTGCCATGGGGACATTGGGCTGACATGGGGACATTGGGCTGACATGGGGACATTGGGGTAACATGGGGACATTGGGGTGACAAGGGGACATTGGGGTAACATGGGGACATTGGGACATTGGGCTGACATGGGGACACTGGGCGCACTGGGGACATTGGGGACACTAGGGACACTGGTGTGCCATGGGGACATTGGGGTGACATGGGAACATTGGGGTGCCATGGGGATGTTTGGGACAGTGGGGACATTGGGGTGCCATGGGGACAGGGACAGGAGATGCTCTCCAATGAAGGTAACATGGGGACATTGGGACATGGGGTGACCTGGGGGCACTGGGGACATTGGGGTGCCATGGGGGCATTGGGGTGACACTGGGGACATTGGGGTGACATGGGGACCCTGGTGTGCCAAGGGGACACTGGGGACACTGGGGTGACCCTGGTGACCCTGGGTTCCCTGCTCTCCAGGCCTATTCTCTGGTGGATCGGGAGGTTGGCTATTGCCAGGGCAGCGCCTTCATCGTGGGACTGCTGCTCATGCAGGTGGGAATGACGGGAATTCCGGGAATTCTGGGGGGTTTGGGGAATTCCAGCCTTTTTGGGAATTCCGGGGGGTTCTTGGGAATTCCATACTTTTTGGGAATTCCGGGGGTTTTTGGGAATTCTGGGGTTTTTTGGGAATTCCGGGGGTTTTGGGGCATTCTGGGGGTTTTGGGAATTCTGGGCTTTTTGGGAATTCCGGGGCTTTTAGGAATTCTGGGGTTTTTTGGGAATTCCAGGGTTTTTTGGGAATTCCGGGGCTTTTTGGGAATTCCGGGGCTTTTTGGGAATTCCGGGATTTTTTGGGAATTCTGGGGCTTTTTGGGAATTCTGGGCTTTTTGGGAATTCCGGGGCTTTTTAGGAATTTTGGGGTTTTTAGGGAATTCCAGGGGTTTTGGGAATTCCGGGGCTTTTTGGGAATTCCAGGCTTTTTGGGAATTCCAGGCTTTTTGGGAATTTTAGGCTCTTTGGGAATTCCGGAGGTTTTGGGAATTCCAGGCTTTTGGGGAGTTCCGGGGGTTTTGGGAATTCCAGGCTTTTTGGGAATTCCGGGGTTTTGGGAATTCTGGGGGTTTTTGGGAATTCCATCCTTTTTGAGAATTCCGGGGGCTTTTGGGGAATTCCGGGGCTTTTTGGGAATTCTGGGGGTTTTGGGAATTCCAGGCTTTTGGGAATTCTAGGCTTTTTGGGATCACATACCGCAGGGAGAGGGTTTTGATGGGAATTCTGGTGTTCTGATAGGAATTCCATAGTTTTTTTGGGATCAGATGCTGGAGAAGGAGGGTTTGGATGGGAATCCTGGGGTTTTTCTGGGAATAATTCCACGTTTTTGGCTCAGATGCTGGAGGAGGAGGGTTTCTCTAGGAATTCTGTTTTTTCTCTGTGAATTCCTGATGTTTTCCTGTGAACAATTCCCTGTTTTTGGCTCAGATGCCAGAGGAGAAGGTTTTGATGGGAATCCTGATGTTTCTCTGGAATTCCCGGTGTTTTCCTGGCAATAATTCCCTGGTTTTCTGGCTCAGATGCTGGAGAGGGAGGGTTTCTCTGGGAATCCCGATGTTTCTCTGGGAATTCCTGGGTTTTTCTGGGAACAATTCCCTGGTTTTTTCAGGCTCAGATGCCGGAGGAGGAGGGTTTCCCTGGGAATTCTGGGTTTTCTCTGGGAATCCCAGTGTTCTGATGGGAATCCTGGGGTTTCTCTGTGAATTCCTGATGTTTTCCTGGCAATAATTCCCTGGTTTTTTTGCTCAGATGCCAGAGGAGGAGGGTTTCTCTGGGAATCCCGATGTTTCTCTGGGAATCCTGGTGTTTTCCTGGCAATAATTCCCTGTTTTTTTGCTCAGATGCCAGAGGAGGAGGGTTTCTCTGTGAATCCTGGTGTTTTCTCTGGGAATTCTGTTTTTTCTGTGGGAATCCTGGTGTTTTCCTGGCAATAATTCCCTGTTTTTTTGCTCAGATGCCGGAGGAGGAAGCGTTCTCGGTGTTCGTTCGGCTGATGCAGGAGTATCGCCTGCGGGAACTCTTCAAACCCAGCATGGCCCAGCTGGGGCTCTGCATCTACCAGTTCGAGGTGCTGCTGCAGGTGGGACACTGGGGACAGCTTGGGGACATTGATGGGGACATTGGGGACATTGATGGGGACATTGGGGCTCTGTATATACCGGTTTGAGGTGCTGCTGCAGGTGGGACACTGGGGACACTGGGGACATTGATGGGGACAGCTGGGGCTCTGCATCTACCAGTTCGAGGTGCTGCTGCAGGTGGGACATTGGGGACATTGGGGACAGCCTGGGGACACTGGGGACATTGATGGGGACAGCTGGGGCTCTGCATCTACCAGTTCGAGGTGCTGCTGCAGGTGGGACACTGGGGACAGCTTGGGGACACTGGGGACATTGGGACTGGGGACAGCTGGGGCTCTGCATCTACCAGTTCGAGGTGCTGCTGCAGGTGGGACACTGGGGACAGCTTGGGGACATTGATGGGGACATTGGGGACATTGATGGGGACATTGGGGCTCTGTATATACCGGTTTGAGGTGCTGCTGCAGGTGGGACACTGGGGACACTGGGGACATTGATGGGGACAGCCATGGGGACAGCCTGGGGACATTGGGATTGGGGACAGCTGGGGCTCTGCATCTGCCAGTTCGAGGTGCTGCTGCAGGTGGGACACTGGGGACATTGGGGACATTGGGGACAGCCTGGGGACACTGGGGACATTGATGGGGACACTGGGGACATTGGGGCTCTGCATCTACCAGTTCGAGGTGCTGCTGCAGGTGGGACATTGGGGACACTGGGGACATTGGGGACAGCCTGGGGACAGCCATGGGGACATTGATGGGGATAGCCATGGGGACATTGGGGACATTGATGGGGACATTGGGACTGGGGACAGCATGGCCCAGCTGGGGCTGTGTATATACCAGTTCGAGGTGCTGCTGCAGGTGGGGACAGCCTGGGGACACTGGGGACATTGGGGACAGCTTGGCCCAGCTGGGGCTCTGTATATACCAATTCGAGGTGCTGCTGCAGGTGGGACATTGGGGACACGGGGGACATTGATGGGGACAGCCATAGGGACAGCCTGGGGACATTGGGGACACTGATGGGGACAGCTGGGGCTCTGCATCTGCCAGTTCGAGGTGCTGCTGCAGGTGGGACATTGGGAACAGCTTGGGGACATTGATGGAGACAGCCTGGGGACATTGGGGACATTGATGGGGACATTGGGGACACTGGGGACAGCATGGGGACCCTGGGGACATTGATGGGGACAGCCATAGGGACAGCCTGGGGACATTGGGGACATTGATAGGGACAGCTGGGGCTCTGCATCTGCCAGTTCGAGGTGCTGCTGCAGGTGGGACATTGATGGGGACATTGGGGACATTGATGGGGACAGTCATAGGGACATTGGGACTGGGGACAGCATGGCCCAGCTGGAGCTCTGCATCTACCAGTTCGAGGTGCTGCTGCAGGTGGGACACTGGGGACACTGGGGACATTGATGGGGACATTGGGGACATTGGGGACAGCTTGGCCCAGCTGGGGCTCTGTATATACCGGTTCGAGGTGCTGCTGCAGGTGGGACATTGGGGGCAGCATGGGGACATCAATGGGGACAGCCATGGTGACAGCTTGGGGACATTGGGGACAGCCATGGGGACAGCTGGGGCTCTGCACCTACCAGTTCGAGGTGCTGCTGCAGTTGGGACAGCCTGGGGACAGCTTGGGGACATTGATGGGCATGTCAGGATGGGGACAGCCATGGGGACAGCTTGGGCACATTGGGGACAGCCTGGGGACAGCCATGGGGACAGCTGGGGCTCTGCATCTACCAGTTCGAGGTGCTGCTGCAGGTGGGACAGCCTGGGGACAGCTTGGGGACATTGATGGGGATGTCACGATGGGGACAGCAATGGGGACAGCAGGATGGGAATGGGGACAGTGCTGGGGATATCGGGATGGGGACAGGATGGGGATGTCAGGATGGGGACATCGGGATGGGGACAGCCATGGGGACAGCCATGGGGACAATGTGGGGGCATCGGGCTGGGGACAGCAATTGGGACAGTGCTGGGGACATCGGAATGGGGACAGCAATGGGGACAGTGCTGGGGACATCGGGATGGGGACAGCAATGGGGACAGAAATGGCTCTGAGATCCATGGAGCATCCAGGAGACCTCAAAGGTTATCCACAGGAAACTCCAGGAGATTCCCAAATTCCCATTTTCTCCCCAAATTCCCATTTCCCCCCAAATTCCGATTCTCTCCCCAAATTCCCATTTTCTCCTCAATCCACAACCCAAATTCCCATTTGCACCCTAAATTCCCATTTTTCTCCCCATTTTCTCCCCTAATTCCCATTTTTCTCTCCAAATTCCTGTTTTTCCCCTGTTTCAAACCCCAAATTCCCATTTTCTCCCCAAATTCCCATTTTTCTCTCCAAATTTCTGTTTTTCCCGTTTCACACCCCAAATTCCCATTTTCCCCCATTTCTTTCCCCAAATTCCCATTTTCTCCCCAAATTCCCATTTTTCTCCCCATTCCCTCCAGAATTCCCGTTTTTCTCCCCAATCCACATCCCAAATTCCCATTTTTCTCCCCATTCCCTCCAGAATTCCCGTTTTTCTCCCCAATCCACATCCCAAATTCCCATTTTTCTCCCTATTTTCTCCCCAAATTCCCATTTTTCTCCCTATTTTCTCCCCAAATTCCCATTTTTCTCCCCAATCACTCCATTTCAGACTCCAAATTCCCATTTTTCCCCCCATTTTCTCCCCAAATTCGGGTTTTTCTCCCCAAATTTCCATTTTTCTCCCCATTTTCTCCCCAAATTCCCATTTTCTCCCCCAATTCCCCTTTTTCTCCCCAATCACTCCATTTCTCTCCCCAAATCCCAGTTTTTCCCCCAATCCCATTTTTTTCTCCCCAAATTCCAGTTTTTCTCTCCCCAAATTCCCGTTTCTCCCCCCCAATTCCCCTTTTTCTCCCCAAATTCCCGTTTTTCTCCCCAACCACTCCATTTCTCTCCCCAAATTCCCATTTTTCCCCCATTTCTCTCCCCCAATTCCTGTTTTCTCCCCAAATTCCCGTTTCTCTCCCCAAATTCCCATTTTCCTCCCCATTTTCTCCCTAAATTCCCATTTTTTCTCCCCAATCACTCCATTTCTCTGCCCAAATTCCTATTTTTCTCCCAAAATTCCCATTTTTCTCTCCCCAAATCCCAGTTTCTCTCCCCAAATCCCAGCTTTTCTCTCCCCAAATTCCCGTTTTTCCCCCCAAATTCCTGTTTCTCTCCCCCAATTCCCCTTTTTCTCCCCAAATTCCCCTTTTTCTCCCCAATCACTCCATTGCTCTCCCCAAATTCCCATTTTTCTCTCCCCAAATTCCCATGTTTCTCTCCCCAAATTCCCATTTTTCTCTCCCCAAATTCCCGTTTTTCTCCCCAAATTCCCGTTTTTCTCCCCAAATTCCCGTTTTTCTCCCCAAATTCCCATTTTTCTCCCCAAATTCCCGTTTTTCTCCCCATTCTCTCCCCAAAACCCAGTTTTTTTCTCCCCAAATTCCCATTTTTCTCTCCCCAAATTCGGGTTTTTCTCCCAAAATTCCCGTTTTTCTCCCCATTCTCTCCCCAAAACCCAGTTTTTTCTCCCCAAATTCCCATTTTTCTCCCCAAATTCCCATTTTTCTCTCCCCAAATTCCCGTTTTTCTCCCAAAATTCCCATTTTTCTCCCCATTCTCTCCCCAAAACCCAGTTTTTTTCTCCCCAAATTCCCGTTTTTCTCTCCCCAAATTCCCGTTTTTCTCCCAAAATTCCCGTTTTTCTCCCCATTCTCTCCCCAAAACCCAGTTTTTTTCTCCCCAAATTCCCATTTTTCTCTCCCCAAATTCCCGTTTTTCTCCCAAAATTCCCGTTTTTCTCCCCATTCTCTCCCCAAATTCCCATTTTTCTCCCCAAATTCCCGTTTTTCTCCCAAAATTCCCGTTTTTCTCCCCATTCTCTCTCCAAAACCCAGTTTTTTTCTCCCCAAATTCCCATTTTTCTCTCCCCAAATTTGGGTTTTTCTCCCAAAATTCCCGTTTTTCTCCCCATTCTCTCCCCAAATTCCCATTTTTCTCCCCAAATTCCCGTTTTTCTCCCAAAATTCCCGTTTTTCTCCCCATTCTCTCCCCAAAACCCAGTTTTTTTCTCCCCAAATTCCCATTTTTCTCTCCCCAAATTCCGGTTTTTCTCCCAAAATTCCCGTTTTTCTCCCCATTCTCTCCCCAAAACCCAGTTTTTTTCTCCCCAAATTCCCGTTTTTCTCCCAAAATTCCCATTTTTCTCCCCATTCTCTCCCCAAAACCTAGTTTTTTTCTCCCCAAATTCCCATTTTTCTCTCCCCAAATTCGGGTTTTTCTCCCAAAATTCCCATTTTTCTCCCCATTCTCTCCCCAAAACCCAGTTTTTTCTCCCCAAATTCCCATTTTTCTCTCCCCAAATTCCCGTTTTTCTCCCAAAATTCCCATTTTTCTCCCCATTCTCTCCCCAAAACCCAGTTTTTTTCTCCCCAAATTCCCGTTTTTCTCCCAAAATTCCCATTTTTCTCCCCATTCTCTCCCCAAAACCCAGTTTTTTCTCCCCAAATTCCCATTTTTCTCTCCCCAAATTCCCGTTTTTCTCCCAAAATTCCCATTTTTCTCCCCATTTTCTCCCCAAAACCCAGTTTTTTTCTCCCCAAATTCCCATTTTTCTCTCCCCAAATTCCCGTTTTTCTCCCAAAATTCCCATTTTTCTCCCCATTCTCTCCCCAAATTCCCATTTTTCTCTCCCCAAATTCCTGTTTCTCTCCCCAAATTCCCGTTTTTCTCCCAAAATTCCCGTTTTTCTCCCCATTCTCTCCCCAAAACCCAGTTTTTTCTCCCCAAATTCCCATTTTTCTCCCCAAATTCCCATTTTTCTCTCCCCAAATTCCCGTTTTTCTCCCCAAATTCCCGTTTTTCCCCCCAAATCCCCGTTTCTCTCCCCATTTTCCCCAATCTCCCGTTTCTCTGCCCGTCCCCAGGAGCAGCTGCCGGAGCTGAACGTGCATTTCCGCTCGCAGAGCTTCCTGCCCTCCATGTACGCTTCCTCCTGGTTCCTCACGCTCTTCCTCACCACCTTCCCGCTGCCCGTGGCCACCAGGGTCTTCGACATCTTCATGTACGAGGTACCCCCGAAAGAATCCTGAGAAGAACCCCAGAAACACCCCAGAAATGGGCCAGAAATACTCCAAAAAATGGGCCAGAAATACCCAAAAAATGGGCCAGAAATGGGCCAAAAATGAGCCAGAAACGGGCCAAAAATGAGCCAGAAACGGGCCAAAAATGAGCCAGAAACGGGCCAAAAATGAGCCAGAAACGGGCCAAAAATGAGCTAGAAATGGGCCAAAAATGGGCCAGAAATACCCCAAAAAATGAGCCAGAAATACCCCAAAAATGGGCCAGAAATGGGCCAAAAATACCCCAAAAAATGAGCCAGAAATACCCCAAAAATGAGCCAAAAATGGGCCAGAAATACCCCAAAAAATGGGCCAGAAATGAGCCAAAAAATGGGCCAGAAATGGGCCAAAAATGAGCTAGAAATGGGCCAAAAATACCCCAAAAAATGAGCCAGAAATACCCCAAAAATGGGCCAGAAATGGGCCAAAAATGAGCTAGAAATGGGCCAAAAATGAGCCAGAAATGGGCCAAAAATGAGCCAGAAATGGGCCAAAAATGGGGCAGAAATGGGCCAAAAATACCCCAAAAATGAGCCAGAAATACCCCAAAAAATGGGCCAGAAATGGGCCAAAAATGAGCTAGAAATGGGCCAAAAATGGGGCAGAAATGAGCCAAAAATACCCCAAAAATGGGCCAGAAATACCCCAAAAATGAGCCAGAAATGGGTCAAAAATGAGCCAGAAATGGGCCAAAAATACCCCAAAAAATGAGCCAGAAATACCCCAGAAATGAGCCAGAAATGGGCCAAAAATGGGCCAGAAATGGGCCAGAAATACCCCAAAAAATGGGCCAGAAATACCCCAAAAATGAGCCAGAAATACCCCAAAAATGGGCCAGAAATACCCCAAAAAAGAGCCAAAAATGGGCCAAAAAAGAGCTAGAAATGGGCCAAAAATGAGCTAGAAATGGGCCAAAAATACCCCAAAAAATGGGCCAAAAATACCCCAAAAATGGGCCAGAAATACCCCAAAAAAGAGCCAAAAATGGGCCAAAAATGAGCTAGAAATGGGCCAAAAATACCCCAAAAAATGGGCCAGAAATACCCCAAAAAAGAGCCAGAAATACCCCAAAAATGAGCCAGAAATACCCCAAAAATGAGCCAGAAATGGGCCAAAAATGAGCTAGAAATGGGCCAAAAATGGGGCAGAAATGAGCCAAAAATACCCCAAAAAATGGGCCAGAAATACCCCAAAAATGAGCCAGAAATGGGTCAAAAATGAGCCAGAAATGGGCCAAAAATACCCCAAAAAATGAGCCAGAAATACCCCAGAAATGAGCCAGAAATGGGCCAAAAATGGGCCAAAAATGGGCCAGAAATACCCCAAAAAATGGGCCAGAAATACCCCAAAAATGAGCCAGAAATACCCCAAAAATGGGCCAGAAATACCCCAAAAAAGAGCCAAAAATGGGCCAAAAATGAGCTAGAAATGGGCCAAAAATGAGCTAGAAATGGGCCAAAAATGGGGCAGAAATGAGCCAAAAATACCCCAAAAATGGGCCAGAAATACCCCAAAAATGAGCCAGAAGTGGGCCAGAAATGGGCCAGAAATGGGCCAGAAATGGGCCAAAAATACCCCAAAAAATGAGCCAGAAATACCCCAAAAATGGGCCAAAAATGAGCCAGAAATGGGCCAAAAATACCCCAAAAAATGGGCCAGAAATACCCCAGAAATGGGCCAGAAATGGGCCAGAAATGGGCCAAAAATGAGCTAGAAATGGGCCAAAAATACCCCAAAAAATGGGCCAGAAATGAGCCAAAAAATGGGCCAGAAATGGGCCAAAAATGAGCTAGAAATGGGCCAAAAATGAGCTAGAAATGGGCAAAAATACCCCAAAAAATGAGCCAAAAATACCCCAAAAATGAGCCAGAAATGGGCCAAAAATGGGGCAGAAATGGGCCAAAAATGAGCCAAAAATACCCAAAAAATACCCCAAAAATGAGCCAAAAGTGGCACAAAAATGAGGGTCTTCGACATCTTCATGTACGGGGTACCCCCAGAAGAACCCCCCCAAAACACCCCAGAAATGGGCCAAAAATACCCCAAAAAATGAGCCAGAAATACCCCAAATATGGGCCAGAAATGGGCCAAAAATACCCCAAAAAATGAGCCAAAAGTGAGCCAAAAATACCCCAGAAATGGGCCAGAAATACCCCAAAAAATGAGCCAAAAATGGGCCAGAAATGGGGCAGAAATGGGCTGAAAATGGGCCTGAAATGGGCCAAAAATGAGCCAAAAATACCCCAAAAATGAGTCAAAAATGACACAAAAATGAGCCAAAAATACCCCAAAAATACCCAAAAAATAGGCCAAAAATGAGCCAAAAAATCAGCCAAAAATAACCCCAAAAACACCCCAAAAATGAGCAAGAAATGAGCCAAAAATGAGCCAAAATTATCCAAAAATACCCCAAAAATGAGCCAAAAATGGGCCAAAAACACCCAAAAAATGAGCCAAAAATGACACAAAAATGAGGGTGTTCGACATCTTCATGTATGAGGTACCCCAAAACCACCCCAAAAATGAGCCAAAAACACCCCAAAAATGAGCCAAAAATACCCCAAAAGATGTGCCATAAGTGACACTAAAATGATACAAAAATTACACAAAAATGCCCCAGAAAATGCTCCAGAAATGATGCAAAAATACCCCAAAAATGCCCCCAAAATAGCCAAAAAATGCCCCCAAAAGTGACCCAAAAATGACTCAAAAATGAGCCAAAAATGCCCAAAAAATACCAAAAAACCCCCTCAAAATAGAAGAAAAATAGCCCAAAAATGCCCCCAAAATACCTCCAAAAATACCCCCAAAATACCAAAAAAATACCCCCAAAAATGCCTCAAAACCACCTCAAAAATACCCCAAAAACGACCCAAAATTACCCCAAAAATCCCCCAAAACCACGGCCAGGAGGGTTTGGGGTAAAATCCTCCGAGTTTGGGGTTGGGGGGAAAATCCTACAAAATTTGGGGTCAGAAATGAGTTTGGGTTTAACCAAATCCCACAGAATTTGGGGCCAGAAATGAGTTTGGGTTTAACCAAATCTCTCAAAAGTGAATTTGGGATGAAGAAAATCCCTTAAAAGTGAATTTGGGATGAAGAAAATCCCTCAAAAGGGAATTTGGGATGAAGAAAATCCCTTAAAAGTGAATTTGGATTTAACCAAATCCCTCAAAAGTGAATTTGGGATGAAGAAAATCCCTTAAGATTAATTTGGGTTTAACCAAATCCCTTAAAAGTGAGTTTGGGATGAAGAAATTCCCTTAAAAGTGAATTTGGGATGAAGAAAATCCCCTAAAAGTGAGTTTGGGATGAAGAAATTCCCTTAAAATGAATTTGGGTTTAACCAAATCCCTCAAAATCTGCCCTGGGAATGGCGCAGGTGACCCGAGGTGACCTGAGGTGACCCTGGGGTGACCCAAGGTGGCCCCAGAGTGACCCAGGGGTGACCCAAGGTGGCTCCAGAGTGACCCTGGTGGCCCTGAAGTGACCCTGGGGTGACCAAGGTGGCCCCAGAGTGACCCTGGTGGCCTCACAGATGACCCAGGTGGCCCTGAAGTGACCCAGGGGTGACCCAAGGTGGCTCCAGAGTGACCCTGGTGGCCTCACAGATGACCCAGGTGGCCCTGAAGTGACCCAGGTGTCCCCAGGGGTGACCCAGGTGACCGCAGTGTCCCCAGAGTGCCCATGGTGACCCCAGAGTGACCGTGGTGGCCCAGGGATGACCTGAGGTGGCCCAGGTGGCCCCAGAGTGACCGTGGTGGCCCCAGTCATGGATTAGGGATGACCCAGGTGACCCAGAGGTGACTGCAGTGTCCCCAGAGTGCCCATGGTGACCCAGGTGACCCAGGGGTGACCCAGGTGGCCCAAGGATGGGTCAAGGTGACCCAGGTGACCTAGGGTGACCATGGTGTCCCCAGAGTGGCTGTGGTGACCCAGGGATGACCCAGGTGACCCAGGGATGACTCAGGTGTCCCCAGAGTGGCCGTGGTGACCCAGGGATGACCCAGGGGTGACCCAGGTGTCCCCGGGGATGACCGCAGTGTCCCCAGAGTGCCCATGGTGACCCAGGTGACCCAGGGATGACCCAGGTGTCCCCAGAGTGGCTGTGGTGACCCGGGTGACCCAGGTGTCCCAAGGCTGGGTCCAGGTGCCCGCGGTGTCCCCAGGGATGCCCCAGGTGTCCCCAGGGTGACCCTGTGGTGTCCCCAGGGATGACCCAGGTGTCCCCAGGGTGCCCCAGGTGTCCCCATGGTGACCCTGCGTTGTCCCCAGGGATGACCTCAGTGTCCCCAGGGTGACCCAGGTGACCCAGGGGTGCCCCAGGTGACCCAGGGATGACCTCAGTGTCCCCATGGTGACCCTGTGGTGTCCCCAGGGTAGCCCAGGTGTCCCCAGGGTGCCCCAGGTGTCCCCAGGGATGCCCTAGATGTCCCCAGGGATGACCCAGGTGACCCAGGGATGACCCAGGGATGACCTCAGTGTCCCCAGGGTGCCCCAGGTGTCCCCAAGGTGACCCTGTGGTGTCCCCAGGGATGACTGCAGTGTCCCTGGTGTGACCCTGTGGTGTCCCCAGGGATGCCCCAGGTGTCCCCAGGGATGCCCCAGGTGTCCCCAGGGTGCCCCAGGTGTCCCCAGGGATGCCCCAGATGTCCCCAGGTGTCCCCAGGGATGCCCCAGGTGTCCCCAGGTGTCCCCAGGGTGCCCCAGGTGTCCCCAGGGTGCCCCAGGTGTCCCCAGGGATGCCCCAGGTGCCCCACAGGGATGACCTCAGTGTCCCCAGGGATGACCTCAGTGTCCCCAGGGATGACCCAGGTGTCCCCAGGGATGCCCCAGGTATGCCCCAGGTGTCCCCAGGGTGCCCCAGGTGTCCCCAAGGTGACCCTGTGGTGTCCCCAGGGATGACTGCAGTGTCCCTGGTGTGACCCTGTGGTGTCCCCAGGGTGCCCCAGGTGTCCCCAGGGATGACCTCAGTGTCCCCAGGGATGCCCCATGGATGCCCCAGGTGTCCCCAGGTGTCCCCAAGGTGACCCTGTGGTGTCCCCAGGGATGACTGCAGTGTCCCTGGTGTGACCCTGTGGTGTCCCCAGGGTGCCCCAGGTGTCCCCAGCGATGCCCCAGGTGTCCCCAAGGCACCCAGATGTCCCCAAGGTGCCCCTGTGGTGTCCCCAGGGATGACCGCAGTGGCCCCAGGTGTCCCCAAGGATGCCCCAGGTGTCCCCAGGGTGCCCCAGGTGTCCCCAGGGATGCCCCAGGTGTCCCCAAGGCACCCAGATGTCCCCAGGGTGCCCCTGTGGTGTCCCCAGGGCCTGGAGATCGTGTTCCGGGTGGGAATGGCTCTGCTGCAGTTCAACCAGGCCGAGCTGGTGCAGCTGGACATGGAGGGGATGTCCCAGGTAGGGCGGGAATGGGATTTGGGGTCAGTGGGGTGGGTTTGGGATGGGATTTGGAGTCAGTGGGATTGATGAGTTTTGGGGTGGATTTGGGGCATTGAGGGGGGGGTTTGGGGTCAGTGGGATGGGATTTGGGATGGGTTTGGGGTGCATTTGGGGTCAGTGGGATGGGTTTGGGGTGCATTTGGGGTCAGTGGGATGGGTTTGGGGTGGGTTTGGGGTGAGTGGGACGGGATTTGGTATGGATTTGGGGTCAGTGGGATGGGTTTGGGGTGGATTTGGGGTGAGTGGGATGGATTTGGGGTGAGTGGAATGGGTTTGGGGTGGATTTGGGGTGAGTGGGGTGGATTTGGGGTGGATTTGGGGTGAGTGGGATGGGTTTGGGGTGGGTTTGGGGTCAGTGGGATGAGTTTTGGGGTGGGATTGATCAATGGGATGGGATTTGGGGTGGGTTTGGGGTGAATGGGATGGGATTTGGGGTGGGTTTGGGGTCAGTGGGATGGGATTTGGGATGGGTTTGGGGTGGATTTGGGGTCAGTGGGATGGGTTTGGGGTGGATTTGGGGTCAGTGGGATGGGTTTGGGGTGGATTTGGGGTCAGTGGGATGGGTTTGGGGTGGATTTGGGGTGAGTGGGGTGGATTTGGGGTGGATTTGGGGTGAGTGGGATGGGTTTGGGGTGGGTTTGGGGTCAGTGGGATGAGTTTTGGGGTGGGATTGATCAATGGGATGGGATTTGGGGTGGATTTGGGGGATTGAGGGGGATTTGGGGTGGATTTGGGGTCAATGGGATGGGATTTGGGATGGAGTTGGCCAATGGGATCAGTTTTGGGGTGGATTTGCCCAATGGGATGAGGTTTGGGATGCATTCTGACCCCATTTCCCAATCCCAGTACTCCAGAAGGTGATTCCCCACCAGTTCCACTCCTGCCCCATTTGCCCCATTTTTTGCCATTTTTTCCTGTTTTTTCCTGGTTTTTCCCTTTTTTTTTTTGCCATTTTTTCCCATTTTTTCCCATTTTCTCCCCATTTTTCACCATTTCTCCCCATTTTTCCCCGTTTCAGTACTTCCGGAAGGTGATCCCACACCAATTCCACTCCTGCCCCATTTTCCCCATTTTTCTGCCAGTTTTTCCCATTTTTTCTCCATTTTTCCCCATTTTTTCTCCATTTTTTCTCCATTTTTTCTCCATTTTTTCCCCATTTTTCCCCATTTTTTTGCCGTTTTTTCCCATTTTTTCTCCATTTTTTTCCCATTTTTCCCCATTTTTTCCCGATTTTTCCCCATTTCTCCCCATTTCTCCCCATTTCTCCCCATTTCCAGTACTTCCAGAAGGTGCTCCCACACCACTTCCACTCCTGCCCCATTTGCCCCATTTTTTTGCCATTTTTCCCCATTTTTTCCCATTTTTCCCCATTTTTTCCCAATTTTCCCCATTCTGACCCCATTTTTCCCCATTTTTTCTCCATTTTTCCCCATTTTTTCCCCATTTTTCTCCATTTTTTCTCCATTTTTTCTCCATTTTTCCCCATTTTTCCCATTTTTTCCCATTTTTTCCCATTTCTTTGCCGTTTTTTCCCATTTTTTCTCCATTTCTCCCCATTTTTCCCCATTCTGACCCCATTTCTCCCTGTTTTACCCCATTTTTCACCATTTCTCCCCATTTTCCAGCACTTCCAGAAGGTGATTCCCCACCAGTTCCACTCCTGCCCCATTTGCCCCATTTTTCTGCCATTTTTTCCTGGTTTTTCCCCATTTTTCCCCATTTTTTCCCATTTTTTCCCATTTTCTCCCCATTTTTCCCATTTTTTCTCCATTTTTTCCCCATTTTTCCCCATTTTTTTCCCGTTTTTCCCCATTTTTTCCCATTTTTTCTCCATTTTTTCTCCATTTCTCCTCATTTTCTCCCCATATTTCCCATTTTCTCCCCATTTTCTCCCCATTTCTCCCCATTTCTCCCATTTTTTCTCCATTTTTCCCCCATTTTTCCCCATTTTTTTCCCGTTTTTCCCCATTTTTTCCCATTTTTTCTCCATTTTCTCCCCATTTTCTCCCCATTTTCTCCCCATTTTCTCCCCATTTTCTCCCCATTTTCTCCCCATTTTCTCCCCATTTCTCCCCATTTTCTCCCCATTTTCTCCCCATTTCTCCCAATTTCAGTACTTCCAGAATGTGATTCCCCACCAGTTTGATTCCTGCCCCATTTTTTGCCATTTTTTCCTATTTTTTTCCATTTTTCCCATTTTTCCTCATTTTATCCCCATTTTTCCCCCAATTCCATTCTATCCAGAAGGTGATTCCCCACCAGTTTGACTCCTGCCCCATTTTCCCCTTTTTTCTGCCATTTTGCCCCATTTTTGTTCCCCTTTTTTTCCTTTTTTCCTCTATTTTTCCCCATTTTTTTGCCGTTTTTTCCCATTTTTTCTCCATTTCTCCCCATTTTTCCCCATTCTGACCCCGTTTCTCCCCATTTTTCTCATTTTCTCCCCATTTTTCCCAATCCCAGTACTTCCAGAAGGTGATTCCCCACCAGTTCCACTCCTGCCCCATTTGCCCCATTTTTCTGCCATTTTTTCCTGTTTTTTTCCTGTTTTTTTTTCTGTGTTTTCCCTTTTTTTCCCCATTTTCTCCCCATTTTCTCTCCATTTTTCCCATTTTCTCCCCCATTTTTCCCCTTTCCAGTACTTCCAGAAGGTGCTCCCACACCACTTCCACTCCTGCCCCATTTGCCCCATTTTTTTGCCATTTTTCCCCATTTTTTCCCGATTTTCCCCGTTCTGACCCCATTTTTCCCCATTTTTTCTCCATTTTTCCCCATTTTTTCTCCTTTTTTCTCCATTTTTTTCCATTTTTTCTCCATTTCCCCCATTTTTTCTCCATTTTTTCTCCATTTTTTCTCCATTTTTCCCCATTTTTCCCCATTTTTCCCCATTTTTCCCCATTTTTCCCCATTTTTTCCCATTTTTTTGCCGTTTTTTCCCATTTTTTCTCCATTTCTCCCCATTTTTCCCCATTCTGACCCCATTTCTCTCTGTTTTACCCCATTTTTCACCATTTCTCCCCATTTTCCAGCACTTCCAGAAGGTGATTCCCCACCAGTTCCACTCCTGCCCCATTTGCCCCATTTTTCTGCCATTTTTTCCTGGTTTTTTGCCCTTTTTTTCCATTTTTTCCCATTTTTTCCCATTTTCTCCCCATTTTTCCCATTTTTTTCTTCATTTTTCTCCATTTTTCCCCATTTTTTTCCCGTTTTTCCCCATTTTCTCCCCATTTTTTCCCCTTTTTTCTCAATTTTTTCTCCATTTCTCCCCATTTTCTCCCCATATTTCCCATTTTCTCCCCATTTTCCCCATTTTTTCCCCATTTTTCCCCATTTTTTCCCCATTTTCTCCCCATTTTCTCCCCATTTCTCCCAATTTCAGTACTTCCAGAATGTGATTCCCCACCAGTTTGACTCCTGCCCCATTTTTTCCCATTTTTTCCCATTTTTTCCCATTTTTTTCCCATTTTTTTTCCATTTTTCCCATTTTTCCTCATTTTATCCCCATTTTCTCCATTTCACCCCAATTTTCCCCACTCTGACCCCATTTTTCCCCAATTCCAGTCCTTCCAGAAGGTGATTCCCCACCAGTTTGACTCCTGCCCCATTTTCCCCTTTTTTCTGCCATTTTGCCCCATTTTTGTTCCTGGTTTTTTTCCTTTTTTCCCCCATTTCCCCCCCATTTTTTCTCCATTTTCTCCCCATTTTTTCTCATTTTTTTGCCGTTTTTTTCCATTTTCTCCCCATTTTTCTCATTTTCTCCCCCATTTTTCCCCTTTCCAGTACTTCCAGAAGGTGCTCCCACACCACTTCCACTCCTGCCCCATTTGCCCCATTTTTTTGCCATTTTTCCCCATTTTTTCCCGATTTTCCCCGTTCTGACCCCATTTTTCCCCATTTTTTCTCCATTTTTCCCCATTTTTTCTCCTTTTTTCTCCATTTTTTTCCATTTTTTCTCCATTTCCCCCATTTTTTCTCCATTTTTTCTCCATTTTTTCTCCATTTTTCCCCATTTTTCCCCATTTTTCCCCATTTTTCCCCATTTTTCCCCATTTTTTCCCATTTTTTTGCCGTTTTTTCCCATTTTTTCTCCATTTCTCCCCATTTTTCCCCATTCTGACCCCATTTCTCTCTGTTTTACCCCATTTTTCACCATTTCTCCCCATTTTCCAGCACTTCCAGAAGGTGATTCCCCACCAGTTCCACTCCTGCCCCATTTGCCCCATTTTTCTGCCATTTTTTCCTGGTTTTTTGCCCTTTTTTTCCATTTTTTCCCATTTTTTCCCATTTTCTCCCCATTTTTCCCATTTTTTTCTTCATTTTTCTCCATTTTTCCCCATTTTTTTCCCGTTTTTCCCCATTTTCTCCCCATTTTTTCCCCTTTTTTCTCAATTTTTTCTCCATTTCTCCCCATTTTCTCCCCATATTTCCCATTTTCTCCCCATTTTCCCCATTTTTTCCCCATTTTTCCCCATTTTTTCCCCATTTTCTCCCCATTTTCTCCCCATTTCTCCCAATTTCAGTACTTCCAGAATGTGATTCCCCACCAGTTTGACTCCTGCCCCATTTTTTCCCATTTTTTCCCATTTTTTCCCATTTTTTTCCCATTTTTTTTCCATTTTTCCCATTTTTCCTCATTTTATCCCCATTTTCTCCATTTCACCCCAATTTTCCCCACTCTGACCCCATTTTTCCCCAATTCCAGTCCTTCCAGAAGGTGATTCCCCACCAGTTTGACTCCTGCCCCATTTTCCCCTTTTTTCTGCCATTTTGCCCCATTTTTGTTCCTGGTTTTTTTCCTTTTTTCCCCCATTTCCCCCATTTTTTCTCCATTTTCTCCCCATTTTTTCTCATTTTTTTGCCGTTTTTTTCCATTTTCTCCCCATTTTTCTCATTTTCTCCCCATTTTTCCCCTTTCCAGTACTTCCAGAAGGTGCTCCCACACCACTTCCACTCCTGCCCCATTTGCCCCATTTTTTTGCCATTTTTCCCCATTTTTTCCCGATTTTCCCCGTTCTGACCCCATTTTTCCCCATTTTTTCTCCATTTTTCCCCATTTTTTCTCCTTTTTTCTCCATTTTTTTCCATTTTTTCTCCATTTCCCCCATTTTTTCTCCATTTTTTCTCCATTTTTTCTCCATTTTTCCCCATTTTTCCCCATTTTTCCCCATTTTTCCCCATTTTTCCCCATTTTTTCCCATTTTTTTGCCGTTTTTTCCCATTTTTTCTCCATTTCTCCCCATTTTTCCCCATTCTGACCCCATTTCTCTCTGTTTTACCCCATTTTTCACCATTTCTCCCCATTTTCCAGCACTTCCAGAAGGTGATTCCCCACCAGTTCCACTCCTGCCCCATTTGCCCCATTTTTCTGCCATTTTTTCCTGGTTTTTTGCCCTTTTTTTCCATTTTTTCCCATTTTTTCCCATTTTCTCCCCATTTTTCCCATTTTTTCTTCATTTTTCTCCATTTTTCCCCATTTTTTTCCCCGTTTTTCCCCATTTTCTCCCCATTTTTTCCCCTTTTTTCTCAATTTTTTCTCCATTTCTCCCCATTTTCTCCCCATATTTCCCATTTTCTCCCCATTTTCCCCATTTTTTCCCCATTTTTCCCCATTTTTTCCCCATTTTCTCCCCATTTTCTCCCCATTTCTCCCAATTTCAGTACTTCCAGAATGTGATTCCCCACCAGTTTGACTCCTGCCCCATTTTTTCCCATTTTTTCCCATTTTTTCCCATTTTTTTCCCATTTTTTTTCCATTTTTCCCATTTTTCCTCATTTTATCCCCATTTTCTCCATTTCACCCCAATTTTCCCCACTCTGACCCCATTTTTCCCCAATTCCAGTCCTTCCAGAAGGTGATTCCCCACCAGTTTGACTCCTGCCCCATTTTCCCCTTTTTTCTGCCATTTTGCCCCATTTTTGTTCCTGGTTTTTTTCCTTTTTTCCCCCATTTCCCCCATTTTTTCTCCATTTTCTCCCCATTTTTTCTCATTTTTTTGCCGTTTTTTTCCATTTTCTCCCCATTTTTCTCATTTTCTCCCCATTTCTCCCCATTTTCTCCCCATTTCTCCCCATTTTTCACCATTTCTCCCTGTTTTTCCCCATTTCCAGTACTTCCAGAAGGTGATTCCCCACCAGTTCGACTCCTGCCCCGACAAGCTCATCCTGCGCGCCTGCCAGGTCAAGTACAACCCCAGGAAGATGAAGAGGTCAGCAGGGGACACTGCTGTCCCCAAGGTCCCCAAGGTCCCCATCAATGTCCCCAGTTGTGTCCCCAATGTCCTCAATGTCCTCAATGTCCCCAGTGTCCCAATGTCCCCAATGTCTCCAGTGCCATCCTGTCCCCATCCGTGTCCCCATATCCTCATCGCTGTCCCCAACGTCCCCATCACTGTCCCCAGTGTCCCCATTTGTGTCCCCAATGTCCCCAATGTCCCCAGTTGTGTCCCCAGTGTCCCCATTGCCATCCCTGTCCCCATCCCTGTCCCATCTGTGTCCCCATATCCTCATCACTGTCCCCAACATCCCCAATGTCCCCAGTGTCCCCAATATCCCCAATACCCCAATGTCCCCACTGTCCCCAATGTCCCCAGTGTCCCCAATATCCCCAATACCCCAACATCCCCAATGTCCCCAATGTCCCCAGTGTCCCCAATATCCCCAATACCCCAATGTCCCCACTGTCCCAGTGTCCCCAGTGTCCCCATGTCCCCATCAGTGTCCCCACTGTCCCCTCTGTCCCCAGGCTGGAGAAGGAGTACGCAGCTCTCAAGAGCAAAGAGATGGAGGAGCAGATTGAGATCAAGGTGAGACCTGGGGACACCTTGGGGACACCTGGGGACACCTGGGGACACCTGGGGACATCATGGGGACACCTGGGGACACCTTGGGGACACCTGGGGACACCTGGGAACATCATGGGACAGCTGGGGACACCTGGGGACATCATGGGACACCTTGGGGACATCATGGGGACACCTGGGGACATCATGGGGACATCATGGGGACACCTGGGGACTTCATGGGGACACCTGGGGACATCTGGGGACATCATGGGACACCTTGGGGACATCATGGGACACCTGGGGACACCTGGGGACACCTGGGGACACCTTGGGGACACCTGGGGACATCATGGGGACACCTGGGGACACCTTGGGGACACCTGGGGACACCTGGGGACACCTGGGGACACCTTGGGGACATCATGGGGACATCATGGGGACACCTTGGGGACACCTGGGGACACCTGGGGACACCTTGGGGACATCATGGGGACATCATGGGGACACCTGGGGACATCCTGGGGACACCTGGGGACACCTTGGGGACATCATGGGACACCTTGGGGACATCATGGGGACACCTGGGGACACCTTGGGGACATCATGGGGACACCTGGGGACACCTGGGGACATCATGGGGACATCATGGGGACACCTTGGGGACACCTGGGGACTTCATGGGGACACCTTGGGGACACCTGGGGACATCATGGGACACCTTGGGGACATCCTGGGGACACCCAGTCTGGGCTGGGGACACTTTGGGTCGTTCCAGGGTCACTTGGTCCATCCCAGGTTGTCCCCAGAGTGTCCCCAAAGTGTCCCCAAAGTGTCCCCAAAGTGTCCCCAGAGTGTCCCCAAAGTGTCCCCAAAGTGTCCCCAGTGTCCCCAGGCTCAGTGTCACCTCTCTTGTCCCCTCTGTCCCCCAGCGGCTTCGCTCAGAGAATCGACTGCTGAAACAGAGAATTGAGACCCTCGAGAAGGTGAGACCCCAAATACCCCAAAAATACCCCAAAATACCCAAAAATACCCCAAAAACACCCCAAAACCACCCCAAAATACCCCAGAGATACCCCAAAAATACCCAAAAATACCCCAAAACCACCCCAAAATACCCCAGAGATACCCCAAAACCACCAAAAACACCCCAAAATACCCCAAAAACACCCCAAAATACCCCAGAGATACCTCAAAACCACCAAAAATACCAAAAAATACCCCAAAACCACCCAAAATACCCCAGAGATACCCCAAAAATACCCCAGAGATACCCCAAAAATACCCCAAAATCACCCAAAACCCACCAAAAATACCCCAAAACCACCAAAAATACCCAAAAATACCCCCAAAACACCCCAAAATACCCCAAAATACCCCAAAAATACCCCAAAACCAGGAAAAATACCAAAAAATACCCCCAAACCCACCAAAAATACCCAAAAATACCCAAAAATACCCCAAAACCACCAAAAATACCCCAAAATCCACCCTAAACCACCAAAACCCACAGAAAACATCCCAAAACCACCCAAAACCCACCAAAAATACCCCAAAATACCCCAAAAACACCTCAAAACCCACCAAAAATACCCCAAAAGCACCAAAACCACCCCAAAATCCTCGGGAATTCCTGCTCCAAATCCTTGGGAATTCCTGCACCAAATCCTTGGGAATTCCTGCACCAAATCCTTGGGAATTCCTGCTCCAAATCCTTGGGAATTCCTGCTCCAAATCCCAGGAAATTTGGGGACCAAATCCTTGGGAATTTCGGGAATTTTGGGACTAAAAAAGCTCTAAATCCATGCGAATTCCGGAACCAAATCCTTGGGAATTCTGGAACGAAAAAGCTCCAAATTGTTGGGAATTCTCGGACTAAGTCCTTGGGAATTCCTGCACCAAATCCCGGGAAATCCTGGGGAATTTTGGGACTAAAAAGCTCTAAATCCATGTGAATTCCAGAACCAAATCCTCAGGAATTCTGGAACGAAAAAGCTCCAAATCCTCGGGAATTCCTGCACCAAATCCTTGGGAATTCCGGGACCAAATCCTTGGGAATTCTGGGACTAAATCCTTGGGAATTCCTGCTCCAAATCCCAGGAAATTTGGGGACCAAATCCTTGGGAATTTCGGGAATTTTGGGACTAAAAAGCTCTAAATCCATGCGAATTCCAGAACCAAATCCTTGGGAATTCTGGAACGAAAAAGCTCCAAATCGTTGGGAATTCTCGGACTAAGTCCTTGGGAATTCCTGCACCAAATCCCGGGAAATTTGGGGACCAAATCCCGGGAAATCCTGGGGAATTTTGGGACTTAAAAAGCTCTAAATCCATGCGAATTCCAGAACCAAATCCTCAGGAATTCTGGAACGAAAAAGCTCCAAATTGTTGGGAATTCTGGGACTAAATCCTTGGGAATTCCTGCACCAAATCCCGGGAAATGTGGGGACCAAATCCCGGGAAATCCTGGGGAATTTTGGGACAAAAAAAAGCTCTAAATCCATGTGAATTCCGGGACTAAATGCTTGGGAATTCTGGAATAAAAGAGCTCCAAATCCTCGGGAATTCCTGCACCAAATCCTTGGGAATTCCGGGACCAAATCCTTGGGAATTCTGGGACTAAATCCTTGGGAATTCCTGCACCAAATCCCGGGAAATTTGGGGACCAAATCCCAGGAAATCCTGGGGAATTTTGGGACAAAAAAAGCTCTAAATCCATGCGAATTCCAGGACCAAATCCTTGGGAATTCCGGGACTAAATCCTTGGGAATTCCTGCACCAAATCCCGGGAAATTCTGGAACAAAAAAGCTCCAAATCCTTGGGAATTCTGGAACAAAAAAGCTCCAAATCCTTGGGAATTCCTGCACCAAATCCTTGGGAATTTGGGGACCAAATCCCGGGAAATTCTGGAACAAAAAGCTCCAAATCCTTGGGAATTCTGGAACAAAAAAGCTCCAAATCCTTGGGAATTCCTGCACCAAATCCTTGGGAATTTGGGGACCAAATCCCTTGGGAATTCTGGAACAAAAAAGCACCAAATCCCAGGAAATTCAGGGACCAAATCCCAGGAGATTTAGGGACCAAATCCTTTGAACTCTGGGCCCAAATCCTTGGGAATTTTTGGGAATTTGGGAATTCTGGCTGGGGTGTCTGTGCTGTCGCTGATCTCTCTCTGTCCCTGCGCTGCTCAGGAGAGCGCAGCTCTGGCCGATCGCCTCATCCAGGTACAATCCCAACTCCTTTCTCTCTTTTCCTGCTTTTCCCAATTTTTTCCCCATTATTTTCTGATTTTTTTCCCAATTTTCCCTATTTTCCCCATTATTTTCCGGTTTTTTTTCCAATTTCCCCATTATTTTTCCCATTTTTTTCCCTTTTTTCCCCAAATTTCCCCATTTTCCCCATTATTTTCCGATTTTTTCTCCATAATTTTCCCCATTATTTTCCGATTTTTTTCCCCATTTCCCCATTATTTTCCAATTTTTCCCCAATTTCCCGTTTTTTTTCCGATTTTTTCCCCAATTTTCCCCATTTCCCCATTATTTTCTGATTTGCCCCATTATTTTCCGATTTTTTCCCAATTTCCCCCATTATTTTCCCCATTATTTTTCCCATTATTTCCAATTTTTCCCCATTATTTTCCCCATTATTTTTCCGATTTTCCCCGATTATATTCCCAATTTTCCTGCTTTTCCCAATTGTTTTCCCAATTATTTTCCTGATTTTCCCCATTATTTTCCGATTTTCCCCCAATTTTCCCCATTATTTTCCCCATTATTTTCCCCATTATTTTCCAATTTTTCCCCAATTTTCCCCATTATTTTCCCCATTATTTTCCCGATTATTTTCCTACTTTTCCCTGTTTTCCACCCATTTCCTCCTCCTCTCCTCAGCAGCATTTTGGGGGAATTTTCCCAATTTCCACCTTCTTTTCCTGCTTTTCCGGGAAGCTTCTGCACACCTTTTCCTCCTGGGGGGGAAGGGATTTGGGATTTTGGGGGAATTTGGGGATTTGAGGGAATTTGGGAATTTTGGGGGAATTTTGAGATTTGAGGGAATTTGGAGATTTGGGAATTTTGGGAGAATTTGGGATTTGAGGGAATTTGGGATTTTGGGGATTTTTGGGATTTTAGGGGGAATTTTGGGGGGTTTGAGGGAATTTGGGATTTTGGGGAATTTTGGGGGAATTTTGGGATTTGAGGGAATTTGGGATTTTGGGGTGAATTTTGAGATTTGAGAGAATTTGGAGATTTGGGAATTTTGAGATTTGAGGGAATTTGGCATTTTGGGGGATTTTGGGATTTTGGGGTGAATTTTGAGTTTTGAGGGAATTTGGGAATTTTGAGATTTGAGGGAATTTTGGAGATTTGAGGGAATTTGGGATTTTGGGGTGAATTTTGAGATTTGAGGGAATTTGGGATTTTGGGGAATTTTGAGATTTGAGGGAATTTGGGAATTTGGGAATTTAGGGATTTTGGGGAATTTTGAGATTTTGGGGGAATTTTGAGATTTGAGGGAATTTGGGATTTTGAGGGAATTTTGGGATTTTGGGGAGTTTTGGGATTTGAGGGAATTTGGGAATTTTGGGGGATTTTGGGGTGAATTTTGGGATTTGGGGATTTTGGGATTTTGGGGAGAATTTTGGGATTTGGGAATTTTGGGATTTTGGGGAGAATTTTGGGATTTGAGGGAATTTTGGGATTTTGGGGGAATTTTTGGGATTTGAGGGAATTTGGGGATTTGGGAATTTTTTGGATTTTGGGGAATTTTGGGATTTGAGGGAATTTTGGGGTGAAAAGCAGAGACTGGAGTACCGGTGGCAATTGGGGAGGGGAGGGCAGCTCCTTGTCCCCATTGTCACCTCCCTGTCCCCACTGTCACCTCCTTGGCCTCGGTGGCATCTCCTTGTCCCCACTGTCCCCTTGTCCCCAGTGCCACCCCAGCCTGGTGTCCCACAGGTGACAGGAGGTGACATTGTCCCCAGTGTCCTTTTGTCACCGATGTCACTCCCTGTCCCCCTGTGCCACACTGATGTCCTGGAGCTGACAGGAGGTGACATTGTCCCCAGTGTCACCCCGATGTCCCGGAGGTGACAGGAGGTGACAATGTCCCCAGTGTCCCACAGGTGACAGGGAGGTGACATTGTCCCCAGTGTCCCACAGGTGACAGGAGGTGACATTGTCCCCAGTGTCCTTTTGTCACCAATGTCACTCCCTGTCCCCCTGTGCCACACTGATGTCCTGGAGCTGACAGGAGGTGACATTGTCCCCAGTGTCACCCCAATGTCCCGGAGGTGACAGGAGGTGACAATGTCCCCAGTGTCCCACAGGTGACAGGAGGTGACATTGTCCCCAATGTCCCACAGGTGACAGGAGGTGACATTGTCCCCAGTGTCCTTTTGTCACCAGTGTCACTCCCTGTCCCCCTGTGCCACACTGATGTCCTGGAGCTGACAGGAGGTGACATTGTCCCCAGTGTCCTTTTGTCACCAATGTCACTCCCTGTCCCCCTGTGCCACACTGATGTCCCGGAGGTGACAGGAGGTGACATTGTCCCCACTGTCCTTTTGTCACCAGTGTCACTCCCTGTCCCCCTGTGCCACACTGATGTCCCGGAGGTGACAGGAGGTGACATTGTCCCCAGTGTCCCCAGTGTCACCCTGATATGTCCTGGAAGTGACAGGAGGTGACAATGTCCCCAGTGTCACCCCAGTGTCCCACAGGTGACAGGAGGTGACAATGTCCCCAGTGTCCCCACTGTCCCCAGGGCCAGGTGACATGGGCGCAGGAGGCTGAGGACAATGACTGTCCCAGTGACAGGAGGTGACAGGAGCTGACACTGTCCCCATTGTCCCCATTGTCCCCATTGTCCCCAGGGCCAGGTGACACCCCAGTGTCCCAGAGCTGACAGGAGCTGACACTGTCCCCATTGTCCCCATTGTCCCCAGGGCCAGGTGACACCCCAGTGTCCCCTTTGCTGATATTGTCCCCATTGTCCCCAGGGCCAGGTGACGCCCCGGTGTCCCAGAGCTGACAGGAGGTGACCATGTCCCCATTGTCCCCAGGGCCAGGTGACACCCCGATGTCCCAGAGCCGACAGGAGCTTAGTGATGGTGACAGTGTCCCTGTTGTCCCCAGGGCCAGGTGACACCCCAGTGTCCCAGAGCTGACAGGAGGTGACAATGTCCCCGTTGTCCCCAGGGCCAGGTGACACCCCAGTGTCCCAGAGCTGACAGGAGGTGACAATGTCCCCGTTGTCCCCAGGGCCAGGTGACACCCCAGTGTCCCAGAGCTGACAGGAGGTGACAATGTCCCCGTTGTCCCCAGGGCCAGGTGACACGGGCGCAGGAGGCCGAGGAGAATGACATCATCAGGAGAGAGCTGGCCGTGGTGAGACAGCAGTGCAGCAGTGCCACCGAGAGCCTGCGGGTGGCACAGAGCACCATCCGGGAGTTACAGGTGTGTCATTGTCACCTGAGTGTCACCTGAGTGTGTTATTGTGTGTTATTGTCACTGTCAGTGTCAGTGTCACACAGCCAGCAGTGCAGCAGTGCCACCGAGAGCCTGCTGGTGGCACAGAGCACCATCCGCGAGTTACAGGTGACATTGTCATTGTCACTGTCACTGTGTGTCATTGTCATTGTGTGTTACTGTGTGTTACTGTATCACTGTGTGTCACTGTCACTGTCAGTGTCAGTGTCACACAGCCAGCAGTGCAGCAGTGCCACCGAGAGCCTGCGGGTGGCACAGAGCACCATCCGCAAGTTACAGGTGTGTCACTGTCACCTGAATGTCACCTGAGTGTCACCTGAGTGTGTGATTGTGTCACTGTGTGTCATTGTCACTGTGTGTCACTGTGTCCCCAGCTGTCACCTGTGTCACCCAGGGTAACCCCCGCCTGAGCGAGGAGTTCATAGCTCTGCGGTGATGATGTTTGGTGACATTTGGTGACATTTTGGTGACATTTGGTGACACTCTGGACAGGGTAACCCCCCGTCTGAGCGAGGAGTTCATAGCTCTGCGGTGATGATGTTTGGTGACATTTGGTGACATTTTGGTGGCACAGGGTTGTTGTGGCTGTGCGGAGATGATGTTCAGTGACACCTGGTGACACTTGGTGACATTTGGTGACATTTTGGTGGCACAGGGTTGTTGTGGCTGTGCGGAGATGATGTTCAGTGACACCTGGTGACACCTGGTGACACTTGGTGACACTTGGTGACATTTTTTGTGACATTGGTGACATTTTTGGTGACAGAGTAACCCCCGTCTGAGCGAGGAGTTCATAGCCCTGCGGTGATGATGTTTGGTGGCATTTGGTGACATTTGGTGACATTTGGTGACATTGTGGTGACACAGGGTAACCCCTGCTGGTTGTGGCTGTGCGGAGATGATGTTCAGTGACACCTGGTGACACTTGGTGACATTTGGTGACATTTTGGTGGCACAGGGTTGTTGTGGCTGTGCGGAGATGATGTTCAGTGACACCTGGTGACACTTGGTGACATTTGGTGACATTTCTGGCAGGGTAACCCCCATCTGAGCGAGGAGTTCGTGTCGGTGTAGGGATGATGTTTGGTGACATTTGGTGACATTTTTGGTGACATTTTGGTGACATTTCTCACAGGATAACCTCTGCTTGTCGTGGCTGTGCGGAGATGATGTTCAGTGACATTTGGTGACATTTGGTGACATTTTTGGTGACATTTCTGGCAGGGTAACCCCCATCTGAGCGAGGAGTTCGTGTCTGTGTAGGGATGATGTTTGGTGACACTTGGTGACATTTGGTGACACTTGGTGACATTTTTGGTGACAGAGTAACCCTTGTCTGAGTGAGGAGTTTGTGTCTGTGTAAGGATGAGACTTGGTGACATTTTTGGTGACATTTGGTGACACTTGGTGGCATTTGGTGACACGGGGCAACCCCTGCTTGTTATGGCTGTGCAGAGATGATGCTCAGTGACAGCTGGTGACATTTTTGGTGACATTTGGTGACATTTGGTGACATTTCTCTCAGGGTAACCCCCGCCTGAGCGAGGAGTTCATAGCCCTGCGGTGATGATGTTTGGTGACATTTGGTGACATTTTGGTGGCACAGGGTTGTTGTGGCTGTGCGGAGATGATGTTCAGTGACACCTGGTGACACTTGGTGACACTTGATGACATTTGGTGACATTTTTTGTGACATTGGTGACATTTTTGGTGACAGAGTAACCCCCGTCTGAGCGAGGAGTTCATAGCCCTGCGGTGATGATGTTTGGTGGCATTTGGTGACATTTGGTGTCATTTGGTGACATTGTGGTGACACAGGGTAACCCCTGCTGGTTGTGGCTGTGCGGAGATGATGTTCAGTGACACCTGGTGATACTTGGTGACATTTGGTGACATTTTGGTGGCACAGGGTTGTTGTGGCTGTGCGGAGATGATGTTCAGTGACACCTGGTGACACTTGGTGACATTTGGTGACATTTCTGGCAGGGTAACCCCCATCTGAGCGAGGAGTTCGTGTCTATGTAGGGATGATGTTTGGTGACATTTGGTGACATTTTTGGTGACATTTTGGTGACATTTCTCACAGGATAACCTCTGCTTGTCGTGGCTGTGCGGAGATGATGTTCAGTGACATTTGGTGACATTTGGTGACATTTTTGGTGACATTTCTGGCAGGGTAACCCCCATCTGAACGAGGAGTTCGTGTCTGTGTAGGGATGATGTTTGGTGACACTTGGTGACATTTGGTGACACTTGGTGACATTTTTGGTGACAGAGTAACCCTTGTCTGAGTGAGGAGTTTGTGTCTGTGTAAGGATGACACCTGGTGACATTTTTGGTGACATTTGGTGACACTTGGTGGCATTTGGTGACACAGGGTAACCCCTGCTTGTTGTGGCAGTGCAGAGATGATGCTCAGTGACAGCTGGTGACATTTTTTGTGACATTTGGTGACACTTGGTGGCATTTGGTGACACGGGGTAACCCCTGCTTGTTATGGCTGTGCTGAGATGATGTTCAGTGACACCTGGTGACATTTTTGGTGACATTTGGTGACACTTGGTGGTATTTGGTGACACAGGGTAACCCCTGCTTGTTATGGCTGTGCTGAGATGATGCTCAGTGACACCTGGTGACATTTTGGTGACATTTGGTGACATTTCTCTCAGGGTAACCCCCGTCTGAGCGAGGAGTTCATAGCTCTGCGGTGATGATGTTTGGTGACATTTGGTGACATTTTGGTGGCACAGGGTTGTTGTGGCTGTGCGGAGATGATGTTCAGTGACACCTGGTGACACCTGGTGACACTTGGTGACACTTGGTGACATTTTTTGTGACATTGGTGACATTTTTGGTGACAGAGTAACCCCCGTCTGAGCGAGGAGTTCATAGCCCTGCGGTGATGATGTTTGGTGGCATTTGGTGACATTTGGTGACATTTGGTGACATTGTGGTGACACAGGGTAACCCCTGCTGGTTGTGGCTGTGCGGAGATGATGTTCAGTGACACCTGGTGACACTTGGTGACATTTGGTGACATTTTGGTGGCACAGGGTTGTTGTGGCTGTGCGGAGATGATGTTCAGTGACACCTGGTGACACTTGGTGACATTTGGTGACATTTCTGGCAGGGTAACCCCCATCTGAGCGAGGAGTTCGTGTCTGTGTAGGGATGATGTTTGGTGACATTTGGTGACATTTTTGGTGACATTTTGGTGACATTTCTCACAGGATAACCTCTGCTTGTCGTGGCTGTGCGGAGATGATGTTCAGTGACATTTGGTGACATTTGGTGACATTTTTGGTGACATTCTGGATGGGGTATCCCCCATCTGAACGAGGAGTTCGTGTCTGTGTAGGGATGATGTTTGGTGACACTTGGTGACATTTGGTGACACTTGGTGACATTTTTGGTGACAGAGTAACCCTTGTCTGAGTGAGGAGTTTGTGTCTGTGTAAGGATGACACTTGGTGACATTTTTGGTGACATTTGGTGACACTTGGTGGCATTTGGTGACACAGGGTAACCCCTGCTTGTTATGGCTGTGCTGAGATGATGCTCAGTGACACCTGGTGACATTTTTGGTGACATTTGGTGACACTTGGTGGCATTTGGTGACACGGGGTAACCCCTGCTTGTTATGGCTGTGCTGAGATGATGTTCAGTGACAGCTGGTGACATTTTTGGTGACATTTGGTGACACTTGGTGGCATTTGGTGACACAGGGTAACCCCTGCTTGTTGTGGCTGTGCAGAGATGATGCTCAGTGACACCTGGTGACATTTTTGGTGACATTTGGTGACATTTCTCTCAGGGTAACCCCCGTCTGAGCGAGGAGTTCATAGCTCTGCGGTGATGATGTTTGGTGACATTTGGTGACATTTGGTGACATTTCGGTGGCACAGGGTTGTTGTGGCTGTGCGGAGATGATGTTCAGTGACACCTGGTGACATTTTGGTGACACTTGGTGACACTCTGGACAGGGTAACCCCGCCTGAGCGAGGAGTTCGTGTCGCAGCTGGAGACAGAGCTGGAGCAGTCGCGGCTCAGGGAGAGCGAAACGCTGGGAGCGCTGAAGGAGATGCAGGACAAGGTCCTGGACATGGAGAAGGTGACATTTGGGGACATTTGGGGACACTGGGGACAGGGAGGGCTGAAGGAGATGCAGGACAAGGTCCTGGACATGGAGAAGGTGACATTTGGGGACATTTGGGGACACTGGGGACAGGGAGGGCTGAAGGAGATGCAGGACAAGGTCCTGGACATGGAGAAGGTGACATTTGGGGACATTTGGGGACACTGGAGACAGGGAGGGCTGAAGGAGATGCAGGACAAGGTCCTGGACATAAAGAAGGTGACATTTGGGGACAGTGTGGGGACACTGGGGACACCATGGGGACACTGGGGGAGCCTTGGGGACAGGGAGGGGCCTTGGGGATGTGGAGAAGGTGACATTTGGGGACATTTGGGGACACTGGAGACAGGGAGGGCTGAAGGAGATGCAGGACAAGGTCCTGGACATGGAGAAGGTGACATTTGGGGACAGTGTGGGGACACTGGGGACAGTGTGGGGACACTGGGGGAGCCTTGGGGACAGGGAGGGGCCTTGGGGATGTGGAGAAGGTGACATTTGGGGACATTTGGGGACACTGGGGACAGGGAGGGCTGAAGGAGATGCAGGACAAGGTCCTGGACATGGAGAAGGTGACATTTGGGGACAGTGTGGGGACACTGGGGACAGTGTGGGGACACTGGGGGAGCCTTGGGGACAGGGAGGGGCCTTGGGGATGTGGAGAAGGTGACATTTGGGGACATTTGGGGACACTGGGGACACCACGGTGGCACTGGGGGAGCCTTGGGGACAGGGAGAAGGTGACATTTGGGGACATGTGGGGACACTGGGGACAGGGAGGGCTTAGGACAAGGCCCTGGACATGAAGAAGGTGACATTTGGGGACAGTGTGGGGACACTGGAGACAGGGAGGGCTGAAGGAGATGCAGGACAAGGTCCTGGACATGGAGAAGGTGACATTTGGGGACATATGGGGACCATGGGGACACTGGGGACAGGGAGGGCTCAGGACAAGGTCCTGGACATGGAGAAGGTGACATCTGGGGACAGCAAGTGGCCCTGGGGACGCAGAGAGGCCTTGGGAACAGGGCGGGGCTCTGGGGACAGGGAGGGTGACCCAGGTGGCCTTGGGGACACAGGTGGCCTTGGGTGGCCCTGTGAATGTCCCCAAGGATGTCCCCAGAGGAGCAGCCCCTGCCTGGGGTGTCCCCATTGCTGTCCCTGTCTGTCCCCCCAATGTCCCCCAGCAGCAGACACTGCTGTCCCCATGTCACTGCTGTCCTCCCTGCTGTCCCCTGCTGTCCCTGCTGTCCCCTGCTGTCCCCTGCTGTCCCCTGTCCCCCAGCGGCAGACGCTGCTGTCCCCATGTCCCCACTGCTGTCCCCATTGTCACACTGCTGTCCCTGCTGTCCCCATTGTCACACTGCTGTCTCCCTGTCCCTGCTGTCCCCATTGTCACACTGCTGTCCCCCTGTCCCCACTGCTGCCCCCATTGTCACACTGCTGTCCCTGCTGTCCCCATTGTCACACTGCTGTCCCCATTGTCACACTGCTGTCCCTGCTGTCCCCATTGTCACACTGCTGTCCCCCTGTTCCTGCTGTCCCTGCTGTCCCTCCTGCTGTCCCCATGTCCCCAGTGGCAAACGCCGCTGTCCCCCTGTCTCTGCTGTCCCTCCTGCTGTCCCCACTGTCACACTGCTGTCCCCCGTCCCCATTGCTGTCCCCACTGTCACACTGCTGTCGCCCTGTCCCTGCTGTCCCTGCTGTACCTCCTGCTGTCCCCATGTCCCCACTGCTGTCCCCATTGTCACCCTGCTGTCCCCATGTCCCCATTGTCACCCTGCTGTCCCCTGTCCCCAGCGGCAGACGCTGCTGTCCCTGCTGTCCCCATGTCCCCGTTGATGTCCCCAATGTCACCCTACTGTCCCCTGTCCCCAGCGGCAGACACTGCTGTCCCCATGTCCCCATTGTCACACTGCTGTCCCCAATGTCACCCTGCTGTCCCCTGTGCCCAATGTCACCCTGCTGTCCCCATGTCCCCATTGTCACCCTGTTGTCCCCAATGTCACCCCCGCTGTCCCCAATGTCACCCTGCTGTCCCTGTGCCCATTGTCACCCTGCTGTCCCCAATGTCACCCTGCTGTCCCCCCTGTCCCCATTGTCACCCTGCTGTCACCCTGTTGTCCCCAATGTCACCCTGCTGTCCCCAATGTCACCCTGCTGTCCCTGTCCCCAATGTCACCCTGCTGTCCCCATTGTCACCCTGCTGTCCCCCTGTCCCCATTGTCACCCTGCTGTCCCCAATGTCACCCTGCTGTCCCCTGTCCCCAATGTCACCCTGCTGTCCCTGTGCCCAGCGGCAGACGCTGCTGCCGGACGAGGCCAACGTGGTTCGGCTGCAGGAGGAGCTGCAGGGGCTGAGCCTGAGAGAGGCTGAGGCACTGCGAGCCCTGGGGGACCTGCAGAGACAGGTGAAGGAGCTCGGGGACACCTGGCAGGTGAGCTGGGGACATGGGGACACTGGGTGACATGGGGACACTGGGGACATTGGGGATATTGGGGACATTGGGGACACTGGGGACACCTGGTACTGGGAGTGCTGAGGCACTGCGAGCCCTGGGTGAGCTGCAGAGACAGGTGAAGGAGCTCGGGGACACCTGGCAGGTGAGCTGGGGACATGGGGACACTGGGGACAGTGGGGATACTGGGGGTATCAGGGACACTGGGGACGTTGGGGATATTGGGGACACCTGGCAGGTGAGCTGGGGACATGGGGACACTGGGGACAGTTGGGATATTGGGGATGATGGGGACATTAGGGACATTGGGGACACTGGGGACACTGGGGTTGTTGGGGGTGTTGGGATATTAGGGATATCAGGGACATTGGGGGTGTCCCCATGTCCCCAGCAGTGTCCCCAGTATCCCCTTAGTGTCCCCAATGTCCCCAGTGTCCCCAGGAGTGCCGCGGCGGTCGCTGGCAGGATCCCCTCAGTGTCCCCAATGTCCCCAATGTCCCCTCAGTGTCCCCAATGTCCCCAGGAGTGTCGCAGTGGTCGCTGGCAGGATCCCCTCAATGTCCCCAGCAGTGTCCCCAATGTCCCCAGTGTCCCCAGGAGTGTGCCCAATGTCCCCTCAGTGTCCACAATGTCCCCAGGAATGTCGTAGTGGTCGCTGGCAGGATCCCCTCAGTGTCCCCAATGTCCCCAATGTCCCCTCAGTGTCCCCTCAGTATCCCCAATGTCCCCAATGTCCCCTCAGTGTCCCCAGTGTCCCCAGGAGTGTCGCAGTGGTCGCTGGCAGGATCCCCTCAATGTCCCCAGCAGTGTCCCCAATGTCCCCAATGTCCCCAGGAGTGTGCCCAATGTCCCCAATGTCCCCTCAGTGTCCACAATGTCCCCAGGAGTGCCGCAGTGGTCGCTGGCAGGATCCCCTCAGTGTCCCCAATGTCCCCAATGTCCCCTCAGTGTCCCCTCAGTATCCCCAATGTCCCCAATGTCCCCTCAGTGTCCCCAGTGTCCCCAGGAATGTCACGGCAGTCGCTGGCAGGATCCCCTCAGTGTCCCCAATGTCCCCAGGAGTGTCCCCAATGTCCCCTCAGTGTCCCCAGTGTCCCCAGCAATGTCCCCAGTGTCCCCAGGAGTGCCGCAGTGGTCGCTGGCAGGATCCCCTCAATGTCCCCAATGTCCCCAGCAGTGTCCCCAATGTCCCCAATGTCCCCAGGAGTGCCGCGGCGGTCGCTGGCAGGATCCCCTCAGTGTCCCCTCAATGTCCCCAATGTCCCCAGCAGTGTCCCCAATGTCCCCAATGTCCCCAGCAGTGCGGCAGCGGTCGCTGGCAGGATCCCCTCAGTGTCCCCTCAATGTCCCCATTGTCCCCAGTGTCCCCTCAGTGTCCCCAATGTCCCCAATGTCCCCAGCAGTGTCCCCAATGTGCCCAGCAGTGTCCCCAATGTCCCCAATGTCCCCAGCAGTGTCCCCAATGTCCCCAATGTCCCCAGCAGTGCGGCAGCGGTCGCTGGCAGGATCCCCTCAGTGTCCCCTCAATGTCCCCTCAATGTCCCCTCAGTGTCCCCTC
>JAKEPQ010000722.1:0-43999 GCA_024500445.1 Entomyzon cyanotis | reverse complement strand
CTTTCTGTCTTTCTTTCTTTCTGTCTGTCTTTCCTTCTTCACCTTTCCTTTCCTTTCCTTCTTCCTTTCTTTCTCTCTATTTCTTTCTGCCTTTCTATCCTTTCTGTCCTTCCTTCCTTCCTTCCTTCTTTTCTCCTTTCTCTCCTTCTCTCCTCCTTTCTCTTTCTCTCTTTCTCTTTCCCTTTCCTTTCCCTATTTCCCTTCCGTCCTTCGTTCCTTTTCCCTCCATCCCCTCTCCCTCTCCCCTTTCCCCTCCATCCCCTCTCCCTCTCCCCTTTTCCCCTCCATCCCCTCTCCCTATCCCCTTTTCCCCTCCATCCCCTTTCCCCTCTCCCCTTTTCCCTCCATCCCCTCTCCCTTTTCCCCTCCATCCCCTCTCCCTCTCCCCTTTTCCCTCCATCCCCTCTCCCTCTCCCCTTTTCCCCTCCATCCCCTCTCCCCGTCCCTCTCCCTGTCCCTCACCTTGACGATGCGCGGCTCTCGGCACGGCGCTCCCACATCCACCACGTAGATCCGGGACGAGATGAGGCAGGGCAGCACCAGCTTGGTCCTCCTGGCCGCCGCGCTGCCCTCGAAGCAGCCGCAGCCGGGCAGAGCCCAGCCGGCGCAGTGCAGCTCGTCCTTGAGATTCGGCATGGGCAGCCGGTGGATCACCTGGGGGAACCGGAATGGGAACCGGGAGAACCGGGAATGAGGGATGGGGGAGACCCGGGAGAACCGGGAATGAGCAATGGGAGAGACCCGGGAGAACCGGGAATGAGGGATGGGAGAGACCCAGTGGAACCGGGAATGAGGGATGGGGGAGACCCGGGGGAACCGGGAATGAGGGATGGGAGAGACCCGGGAGAACCGGGAATGAGGGATGGGAGAGACCCGGGAGAACTGGGAATGAGGGATGGGGGAGACCCGGGAGAACCGGGAATGAGGGATGGGGGAGACCCGGGGGAACCGGGAATGAGCAATGGGAGAGACCCGGGAGAACCGGGAATGAGGGATGGGAGAGACCCGGGAGAACCGGGAATGAGGGATGGGAGAGACCCGGGAGAACCGGGAATGAGGGATGGGAGAGACCCGGGAGAACCGGGAATGAGGGATGGGAGAGACCCGGGAGAACTGGGAATGAGGGATGGGAGAGACCCGGGAGAACCGGGAATGAGCAGTGGGAGAGACCCAGTGGAACCGGGAATGAGGGATGGGAGAGACCGGAGGAACTGGGAATGAGCGATGGGAGCAGAACCGGGACTGGGGCAAACCGGGCATTGCTGGCTCAGTAAAACCAGTAGCTCTCTGTACCTGCCCAGTAAACCCAGTATCCCCAGTAACACACTGTGCGTGGCCAGTAACCCCAGTAAGACCAGTATCACTCTGTACCTGCCCAGTAACCCCGGTAGCACATTTTACCTGCCCAGTCAGCCCAGTAACACACTGTACCTGCCCAGTCAGCCCAGTAATCCCAGTATCACACTGTACCTTTCCCAGTAACCCCAGTACCACTCTGTACCTGCCCAGCAGCCCCAGTCAGCCCAGTATCACTGTACCTGCCCAGTAAGACCAGCAACCCTAGTAGCACACTGTACCTTTTCCAGTAAGCCCAGTATCACACTGTACCCATCCCAGTCAGCCCAGTAAGCCCAGTAAACCCAGTATCACACTGTACCTGGGTAGTCAGCCCAGTAACCCCAGTATCACTCTGTACCTGGCCAGTAACCCCAGTATCACTCTGTACCTGCCCAGTCAGCCCAGTAACCCCAGTATCCCTCTATGCCTGCCCAGTCAGCCCAGTCAGCCCAGTAACCCCCGTCTGACTCTGTACCTGCCCAGTAACCCCAGTATCACTCTGTACCTGCCCGGTAAGCCCAGTATCACTCCGCACCTGCCCAGTCACCCCAGTAACCCCAGTCTCACTGTACCTCCCCAGTAACCCCAGTCACCCCAGTACTCCCAGTGTCCCCTCACCTGGCCGTAGTGGGCGGAGCGCGGGTTGAGGTCCACGGTGGCCAGGAAATCAGGCTGCTCGCTGCAGGTGCTGCGGTACGTGCAGGTCACGTAGGCCACCTCCTCCCGGGGCGCTGCGACACAAACCGCGCTCGGACCGCGCCGGGAGCCCGAGAGGGAGCCGAGAGACCCGAAATGGGAGCCGAGAGACTCGGGAGACCCGAAATGGGAGCCGAGAGACTCGGGAGACCCGAAATGGGAGCCGAGAGACTCGGGAGACCCGAAATGGGAGCCGAGAGACTCGGGAGACCCGAAATGGGAGCCGAGAGCAGCCGGGAGACCCGAAAAAGGGACCCGAGAGTATCGGGAAACACTAAAAGGGACCCGAGAGCATCGGGAATCCTAGAAAAGGCACTCGAGAGCCTCGGGAAACCCGAAAAGGGACCCGAGAGACTCGGAAAACACGAAAAAGGGAGCGGAGAGACTCGGGAGACCCGAAATGGGACCCGAGAGCAGCCGGGAGACCCGAAAAAAGGGACCCGAGAGTATCGGGAAACACTAAAAGGGACCCGAGAGCCTCGGGAAACCCGAAAAAGGCACCCGAGAGACTCGGGAAACCCGAAAAAAGGGACCCGAGAGCCTCGGGAAACCCGAAAAAGGGACCCGAGAGCAGCCGGGAGACCCGAAAAAGGGGAGCCGAACCGCCCAAAACCCAAACAAGGGACCCGAACCTCCCGAAAACCCAAACAAGGGACACGAAAGGCTCCGGGAAACCCAAAAAAAGGACCCGAAAGCCTCCCGGGAAAGGCGGGAATGGATTTCGGAGGCTGCGATTGCCTCCGGCTGCCCCGGGCGGCCCTGGGGAGCTGCTGGGGCAGGAAGGGCAGAGGGGAATGTGCGGGGAATTGTCCGGTGGGAAGGGAGGGAGGAGCTCGGGGAGATCCCAAAATCCCCAAATTGCAGGGAATTGTCCGGTGGGAAGGGAGGGAGGAGCTCGGGGAGATCCCAAAATCCCAAAAATCTAGGGAATTGTCCGGTGGGAAGGGAGGGAGGAGCTCGGGGAGATCTCAAAACCCCCAAATTGCAGGGAATTCCTCCCGGTGGGGAAGGGAGGGAGGAGCTCGACATGAACGCCGAGCTCAGGGAAATCCCAAAATCCCCAAATTCTCCCAATTCCAGGGAATTCTCCCGACGGGGAGGGAAGGAAGGAGCTCGACACGAACGCCGAGCTCGGGGAAATCCCAAAATCCCCAAATCCTGCCCATCCCAGCCCCAGTCCCGCCCCGCTCGCAGCACTCGCCTTTCAGCGGCTCGGGGCACGAGGGGTAATCGTAGCACTGAGCTCTGCATCTGTCTGGGGGACAGAGGGGACACGTCAGCCCGGGGGGACACGGATGGGATTTGGGATTGGGGATTTGGGATCAATGGGATGGGGACAGAGGGGACACGTCAGCCCGGGGGGACACGGATGGGATTGGGATTGGGGATTGGGGATGGGGACAGAGGGGACACGTCAGCCCGGGGGGGACACGGATGGGATTGGGGATTTGGGATAATGGGATCAATGGGATGGGGACAGAGGGGACACGTCAGCCCGGGGGGACACGGATGGGATTTGGGATTGGGGATTTGGGATCATGGGATAATGGGATTTGGGATTTGGGATGGGGTGGGATCAATGGGATCCATGGGATCAATGGGATGGGGACAGAGGGGACACGTGAGCCTGGCTGGGACACGGCTGGGATTTGGGATTTGGGATTGGGGATCATGGGATTTGGGATGGGATCATTGGGGTGGGATTTGGGATGGGATGGAAGCTCCAGCAGGGAAAATCCCTCTGGATTGTGGATCCCCTGGAGCAGGGATGGGGACAGAGTTGTCACCCAGAGCCAGGATGGGATGGGATTGGGACAGATCTCTCAGCAGTGCCAGGATGGCATGGAAACTCCAGCAAGGAAAATCCCTCTGGATCCTGAATCTCCTGGAGCAGGGATGGGACAGAGCTGTCACCCAGAACCGGGACAGGATGGGGACAGAGCTGTCACCAGAGCCAGGATGGGACAGAAGCTCCAGCAGGGAAAATCCCTCTGGACCTCCGGGAGCAGGAATGGGGACAGAGCTGGGATGGGATGGGATGGTGACAGAGCTGCCACCAGAGCCAGGATGGTGACAGAGCTGCCACCAGAGCCAGGATGGGGACAGAGCTGTCACCCAGAGCCAGGGCAGGACGGAAACTCCAGCAGGGAAAATCCCTCTGGATCCCCTGGAGCAGGGATGGGGACAGAGCTGGGATGGGATCAATGGGATCAATGGGATTTGGGATGGTGACAGAGCTGTCCCCAGAGCCAGCAGTCACTCCACGACTCCCTTACCCATTGGTGGAGCTTTGGGGTCTCAGTGCTGATGGGATTTGGGATGGGATTTGGGACGGGATGGGATTTGGGATGGGATTTGGGATGGGAATTGGGACGGGATGGGATGGGATGGGGACAGAGCTCCGGGGCTCCCTTACCCATGGCTGAAGCTTTGGCTGTCGCTGCTGCCTGAAGCCGAGCTGAGCTGATCCGATCCGATCCGAGCCGAGCCGAGCCGAGCCGTGCCTTCCCCGGCTGCCCGCGGGGTTTTTATCGCTGCCCGAGGGCGGCTCAGCGCGGCCCAGCCCAGGGAGGAGCTGCCCGTGGCTCGGAGCTGCCAGCGCCCAGCTGCGGCTTCTGGCCGCCTGTGCCAAATCTGCGGCCAGATCTGCTGCTGCCTGCAGCTCTGCCCAGCCAGCGCCCCGAAAACCCCAAATCAACCATCCCAAATCAGCCTGAATGATCCCAGATCTGCTGCTGCCTGCAGCTCTGCCCAGCCAGCGCCCTGAAAACCCCAAATCAACCATCCCAAATCAGCCAAAGGATCCCAGATCTGCTGCTGCCTGCAGCTCTGCCCAGCCAGCGCCCCGAAAACCCCAAATCAACCATCCCAAATCAGCCAAAGGATCCCAAATCTGCTGCTGCCTGCAGCTCTGCCCGCAGCCAGAGACCTACAGTCCTGGAGAACCCCAAATCAATCATCCCAAATCATCCCAAATCATCCCAAATCCCAGAGCAGCTCAGCCCGCAGCCAGCGCCGCCCCGAGTCCTGGAGAACCCCAAATCCTCCCAAATAAATCATCTCAAATCATCCCAAATCCTCCCAAATAAATCATCCCAAATCATCCCAAATCATCCCAAATCATCCCAAATCCCAGGGCAGCTCAGCACGCTGTGTTCCGCAGAGAAAAGCTGCTCAGGAGCCTTGGGCTGATCCCGAATAATCCCAAATGATCCCAAATGCTCCCAAATGATCCCAAATGATCCCAAATTTCAGCCCAGGGCAGCAGCCTCAGCCCCACAGCAGCTCCAGGCACGGCAAGGGCTGAACCTACGGGGAACCTTTGGGATCCTGAGATCTGGATGGAGAGAATTCCTGATCCCAATGATGATCCCAAGGGTTCTCTGGGATCCTGAGATCCGGATGGAGAGAATTCCTGATCCCAATGGTGATCCCAAGGAACTTTGGGATCCCAATCCCAATGATCCCATTGGTGATCCCAATCCCGATGACCCTATTGATGATCCCAATCCCAATCCCAATGATGATCCCAGGGATGATCCCAATCCCAGTCCCGATGACCCTATTGATGATCCCAATCCCAATCCCAATCCCGATGCTCCCAGGGATGATCCCAATCCCAATCCCAATGATGATCCCAGGGATGATCCCAACTCTCCCTGCCACCCCTGAGGTCCCCAGCATTTCCCATCCCCAGATGGAGACCCTCTGGGCCAGGAGTGTCACCATGGACAGTCCCCAACCCTCTGAGCCAAGGAGTGTCACCATGGAGTGTCCCCAACCCTCTGGGTCACAGAGTGTCACCCCCAAGTGTCCCCAACCCTCTGGGGCAGGGATTGTCACTGCCAGATGTCCCCAACCCTCTGGGCCAGGAATGTCACCATGGACTGTCCCCAACCCTCTGGGTCACAGAGTGTCACCATGGACTGTCCCCAACCCTCTGGTCACCCCCAAGTGTCCCCAACCCTCCGGGACAGGCACTGCTGTTCCCAAATTTGGGGAGCTGACCCCGAGCTCTGTCCCATTCCCTCGCAGCCAATTCCCACCGGGAATCGCTTTCGGGAATTTCGGGAATTTCAGGAATTTCGGGAATTTGGGGAATTTGCTGAGCCGAGCCGGGCCAGGCTGTGTCCCCCGCGCTGTCCCCGCGCCTCATTCCAGCTGCTCATTAGCCAGCTGGCTAATTAGCCCCGCTGCCCCCCATTAGCCAGCTCGCTGATTAACCTCCCCTCATTAGGCAGCTCGTTAATCAGCCCGCCCCTCATTAGCGAGCCGCGCTGCTCGCGGTGGCTTCCCCTGGTGACGTCACTGCGCTCCGCCCTGCCCCAGCGCGCCTGTCGCGATACAGTCGCGATAAGGGGGGAGAGAACATCGCGATAAAATCGAGATAAAGTCGAAATAAGAGGGAGGAGCTCGCGGTTCTCCCGGATTTTGGGTTCCGAATTCCAAGGGATTTAGTTGAAATTAGAAAAATTTTTATTTTATTTTATTATTTTTTTATTTTATTTTATTTTTATTATTTATTATTTTCTTTTATGTTATTATTTATTGTTTTATTTTAATTTATTTATTTTATTTATTATTTTATTTTATTTTATTTTATTTTTTGTATTATTTATTTTATTTTTTTAATTATTATTTTTATAACCATACTAATAATAGATTTATTAGTATTATTAGTATATTGTACTCTGGTATTACTATTATATTTATTTAGTTATTTGAAATAAGGAAAATATTATTATTATTATTTATTATTATTATTATTTAATCACGATTTTTTAAAAATTTGTAGTCGTATTAGTATTAATATTATTTTTATTATTAGTATTTATTTAGTTATTTATTTATTTGAAATAATTAAATTGTGGATTTCCAATCCTGTGGATCATTGTTGTTTTTTCCACGAGGAAATCGCTGAAAAGGAAAAAAAGATCAAAACTTAGAAAATCCGGAAATATTTGGGAGAATCCCTCAAAAAATGAAATTTTCCAGAGGTTTTTCCACCTAAACAAAAGGGTTTTGCTCCCGAAATTCCAACCTAAATCACCCCTGAATTCCAGGATTTTTTTACCCAAAATCCGATTTATTTATAAATAATGAAAAATCGGGGAAAAATCAGGATCAATCAGGGGGAAAAATAATGAAAAATCATGGGGAAGTCAGGGAAAAAAATCAGGGAAAAATCGGGAGAAACTCGGGAAATATCAGGGGGAAATCGGGAAAAATCAGAAAAAATGGGGGAAAAACCTCTGGAAAAATCGGAGGGAAATCGGGGAAAAACAGGGAAAATCGGGAGAAATCGGGAAAAATCGGGAAAAACACGGGGAAAACCAGGGGGAAATCGGGAAAAATGAGGGAGAAATCAGGAAAAATCGGGAAAAACAGGGGGAAATGGGGAAAAATCAGGAAAAAACTCGGGAAAATCAGGGGGAAATGGGGAAAAACCGAGAAAAACCAGGAAAAAACTGGGGAAAAATAAAAGAACTCGGGAAAAAACAGGGGAAAATCGGGAAAAATCAGGGGAAAAACTCGAGAAAAATCAGGGAAAACTCGGGAAAAACTCCTGAAAATCAGGGGAAAATCAGAGGGAAATCAGGAAAAAATTGGGAAAAATCGAAAAAAACTCGGGAAAATCAGGGGAAAATCGGGGAAAATCAGGGAAAAGTCGGGAAAATCAGGGGGAAAATCAGGGGAAAATCGGGGGAAACTCTGGAAAAATCAGGGGAAAATCAGGAAAAACCGGGAAAATCAGAAAAAACTCGGGAAAAATCAGAAAAAACTCGGGAAAAACTGGGGAAAAATTTAAAAAAAAAAACTCGGGAAAAACCAGGGAAAACTCTGCAAAAACCAGGGGAAAATCTGAGAAAATCAGGGAAAAACAGGGGAAATCAGGGAAAAATAGGGAAAAATCGAGAAAAAGCAGGGAAAACTCTGGGAAAATCGGGGAAAATCAGGGGAAAATGGGGCAAAATCAGTGAAAAATGGGGAAAAACTCACGGAAAATCAGGAAAAGTCGGGGCAAATCAGGGAAAACTCGGGAAAACTGGGGAAAATCTGGGGGAAATCGGGGAAAATCAGGGGGAAAACTCTGGGAAAACTCGGGAAAACCTCGGGACAGCAGCGAACGCGGTCCCCTGGGTGACACATCCCCGATTTTGTCGCCGTCCTCGCCGCGGGCCGCACGCGTTCCCGCGGATCCGGATTGCTCCACCAACTCCCCAGCCGAACGCGGAAAATCCAGCCGTGGGCAGAAATCCCAAAATTCCCACCGCCGGGATAATTCCAGGGCGTCGCTGGATAGTCGGGAATTAAAAGGAATTATTATTAATTTTTTTTTTTTTTTTTCCCCCTCTCGCTCCGCAGGGCAGGAAATTCCAGCTCCGGAGGAATTCCGGGCGGCAGCGATTTTGGGATCCCAAAAAAAAAAAAAATAATTTGGGGAGATGAAAGAGATGTGCAGCGTCAGGAATGAGGGGAAATGAGATTTCCCCAGGATTGGGGGAAGTGGGGATGAGCAAAGTTCCCGAACCGGAATTCGGGGGAGTTTTTTGGGGAAGGAAAAGCCGCAGGGAGGAGCAGGAAATCCAATTTATTTTATCGGCTTTGATCGATTCCGAGCCGCGGCGTTATCTGCTCCCCGCCGGGCTGCAGCACGGGAATTTCTGGTTCTTCCCCAAAAAAATTTGGGGTTTTAGTTCTTTTTTTTTTTTTCCCTTTCTTTCTTTCTTTCTTTTTTTCTTTTTTTTTTTTTTTTCTGTCTCGGTTTTGGTTTTTTTTCTTTTGGTTTTTTTTTTCTTTCTTTTTGTTTTTTTTCCTTTTGGTTTATTATTTTTGGTTTTTTCTCTCTGCTTTTTTCTTTTTCTTTTTTTTTCTTTTTTTTGTTTGTTTTTTTTTTCTTTTTGGTTCTTTTTCTTTTTTGGTTTTTTTGGGGTTATTTTTGGGGTTTTTCGGGGGCGTTGATTGGGTTTTTTTGTTTTGTTTCGGTTGTTTTTGGGGAGGGGGAGTTGCTTGTTGTTTGGGGTTTTTTTTTTCCCTGTTTTTAGGGTTTTTTTTGTTTTGGGGGTTTTTTGGTTTGTGGGGTTTTTTTGCTTTTATTGGGTTTGTTTACGGGGTGGAATTTTTTTCCTTTTTTGTTTGTTTGGGGTTTTTTTCTTTTTTTTCTCTGGTTTTGGGGGTTTTTTTTCTTTTTTTTCTCTGGTTTTGGGGGTTTTTTTTCTGTGTTTTTTTTAGGGTTCGCTCCTTCCCGGGGTGGATTAAGAACTGAATTTAACATTTGGAATTCCCACCGAACCTGAATTCGGCATTTCAGAGAATCCCAGAATCATTAAAATTAAAAAATCCCTGCAGCCCCGCCGAGTCCAACCTCCACCGAATCCCCCCAGGAATTCCTGGAGTTTTCATTCCAAATCCCAGGAATTTCTGGATTTTTCCAGGATTTTTCCAGGATTTTTCCAACCCCAACCCTCCCCGGGCAGCTTCTGCCAAAGGTATTACTGCAAATAAAAATAATAAAATCGTGATTTAATAATAAAAATAATATTAATAATAACTTAATAAAGTTTTCCGTATTTCAAATAAATAAATAAGAACAATAATACTAAAGTACAATATACGAATAATACTTATAATACTATTATTAGTATTGTAGTAAAATCATAAAAAATAATAAAATAAGCAATAAAATTAAAAATAAAATAAAATAAATAAAATAATAAAATAATAAAATAAACAATACAATAAAATGGTAAAAATAATAAAATAAAATAAAATAAAATAATAAAACAAAAGAATAAAAAATAAAATTTAAAAGAAGTAATAAAATAAATAATTTTCTAATTTCAACTAAATCCCCTGGGATTCGGAACCCAAAATCCGGGAGAACCGCGAGCTCCTCCCTCTTATTTCGACTTTATCTCGATTTTATCGCGATGTTCTCTCCCCCCTTATCGCGACTGTATCGCGACAGGCGCGCTGGGGCAGGGCGGAGCGCAGTGACGTCACCAGGGAAGCCACCGCGAGCAGCGCGGCTCGCTAATGAGGGGCGGCTGATTAACGAGCTGCCTAATGAGGGGAGGTTAATCAGCGAGCTGGCTAATGGGGGGCAGCGGGGCTAATTAGCCAGCTGGCTAATGAGCAGCTGGAATGAGGCGCGGGGACAGCGCGGGGGACACAGCCTGGCCCGGCTCGGCTCAGCAAATTCCCCAAATTCCCGAAATTCCCGAAATTCCCGAAAGCGATTCCCGGTGGGAATTGGCTGCGAGGGAATGGGACAGAGCTCGGGGTCAGCTCCCCAAATTTGGGAACAGCAGTGCCTGTCCCGGAGGGTTGGGGACACTTGGGGGTGACCAGAGGGTTGGGGACAGTCCATGGTGACACTGCCAGACCCAGAGGGTTGGGGACAGTCCATGGTGACACTCTGTGACCCAGAGGGTTGGGGACACTTGGGGGTGACATTCCAGACCCAGAGGGTTGGGGACACTTGGGGGTGACAGTCCCTGTCCCAGAGGGTTGGGGACAGTCCATGGTGACACTCTGTGACCCAGAGCGTTGGGGACACTTGGGGGTGACAGTCCCTGTCCCAGAGGGTTGGGGACAGTCCATGGTGACACTCCTGCCCCAGAGGGTTGGGGACACTTGGAGGTGACAATCCCAGACCCAGAGGGTTGGGGACACTCCGTGGTGACATTCCTGTCCCAGAGGGTTGGGGACACCTGGCAGTGACAATCCCAGACCCAGAGGGTTGGGGACACTTGGGGGTGACCAGAGGGCTGGGGACACTCCATGGTGACACTCTGTGACCCAGAGGGTAGGTGACATTCCATGGTGACACTCCTGGCCCAGAGGGTTGGGGACACTTGGGGGTGACATTCTGTGACCCAGAGGGTAGGTGACAGTCCATGGTGACACTCCTGGCCCAGAGGGTTGGGGACACTTGGGGGTGACACTCTGTGACCCAGAGGGTTGGGGACAGTACATGGTGACACTCCTGGCCCAGAGGGTCTCCATCTGGGGATGGGAAATGCTGGGGACCTCAGGGGTGGCAGGGAGAGTTGGGATCATCAATGGGATCATCATTGGGATTGGGATTGGGATCATCCCTGGGATCATTGGGATTGGGATTGGGATTGGGATCATCAATAGGGTCATCGGGATTGGGATTGGGATCATCCCTGGGATCATCATTGGGATTGGGATTGGGATCATCCCTGGGATCATTGGGATTGGGATTGGGATTGGGATCATCCCTGGGATCATTGGGATTGGGATTGGGATCATCAATAGGGTCATCGGGATTGGGATCACCAATGGGAACATTGGGATTGGGATTGGGATCATCCCTGGGATCATCATTGGGACCAGGAATTCTCTCCCACCTGGATCTCAGGATCCCAAAGGTTCCTTGGGATCATCATTGGGATCAGGAATTCTCTCCATCCAGATCTCAGGATCCCAAAGGTTCCCCGCAGGTTCAGCCCTTGCCGTGCCTGGAGCTGCTGTGGGGCTGAGGCTGCTGCCCTGGGCTGAAATTTGGGATCATTTGGGATTATTTGGGATTATTTGGGAGCATTCAGGGTCATTCGGGATCATTTGGGATTATTCGGGATCAGCCCAAGGCTCCTGAGCAGCTTTTCTCTGCGGAACACAGTGTGCTGAGCTGCCCTGGGATTTGGGATGATTTGGGATCATTTGGGATGATTTGGGATGATTTGAGATGATTTATTTGGGAGGATTTGGGATGATTTGAGATGATTTATTTGGGAGGATTTGGGGTTCTCCAGGACTCGGGGCGGCGCTGGCTGCGGGCAGAGCTGCTCTGGGATTTGGGATCATTTGGGCTGATTTGAGATGGTTGATTTGGGGTTTTCGGGGCGCTGGCTGGGCAGAGCTGCAGGCAGCAGCAGATTTGGGATCCTTTGGCTGATTTGGGATGGTTGATTTGGGGTTTTCGGGGCGCTGGCTGGGCAGAGCTGCAGGCAGCAGCAGATCTGGGATCCTTTGGCTGATTTGGGATGGTTGATTTGGGGTTTTCGGGGCGCTGGCTGGGCAGAGCTGCAGGCAGCAGCAGATCTGGCCGCAGATTTGGCACAGGCGGCCAGAAGCCGCAGCTGGGCGCTGGCAGCTCCGAGCCACGGGCAGCTCCTCCCTGGGCTGGGCCGCGCTGAGCCGCCCTCGGGCAGCGATAAAAACCCCGCGGGCAGCCGGGGAAGGCACGGCTCGGATCGGCTCGGCTCGGCTCAGCTCGGATCGGATCGGATCAGCTCAGCTCAGCTTCAGGCAGCAGCGACAGCCAAAGCTTCAGCCATGGGTAAGGGAGCCCCGGAGCTCTGTCCCCATCCCATCCCGATTCCCATCCCAAATCCCATCCCAAATCCCATCCCAACCCATCCCAAATCCCATCAGCACTGAGACCCCAAAGCTCCACCAATGGGTAAGGGAGTCGTGGAGTGACTGCTGGCTCTGGGGACAGCTCTGTCACCATCCCAAATCCCATTGATCCCATTGATCCCATCCCAGCTCTGTCCCCATCCCTGCTCCAGGGGATCCAGAGGGATTTTCCCTGCTGGAGTTTCCATCCTGTCCTGGCTCTGGGTGACAGCTCTGTCCCCATCCTGGCTCTGGTGGCAGCTCTGTCACCATCCCATCCCATCCCAGCTCTGTCCCCATTCCTGCTCCTGGAGGTCCAGAGGGATTTTCCCTGCTGGAGCTTCTGTCCCATCCTGGCTCTGGTGACAGCTCTGTCCCCATCCTGTCCCGGTTCTGGGTGACAGCTCTGTCCCATCCCTGCTCCAGAGGATCCAGAGGGATTTTCCCTGCTGGAGCTTCTGTCCCATCCCAGCTCTGTCCCAATCCCATCCCATCCTGGCTCTGGGTGACAACTCTGTCCCCATCCCTGCTCCAGGGGGATCCACAATCCAGAGGGATTTTCCTGCTGGAGCTTCCATCCCATCCCAAATCCCACCCCAATGATCCCATCCCAAATCCCATGATCCCCAATCCCAAATCCCAAATCCCAGCCGTGTCCCAGCCAGGCTCACGTGTCCCCTCTGTCCCCATCCCATTGATCCCATGGATCCCATTGATCCCACCCCATCCCAAATCCCAAATCCCATTATCCCATGATCCCAAATCCCCAATCCCAATCCCATCCGTGTCCCCCGGGCTGACGTGTCCCCTCTGTCCCCATCCCAAATCCCATTATCCCCAATCCCAATCCCATCCGTGTCCCCCCGGGCTGACGTGTCCCCTCTGTCCCCATCCCATTGATCCCAAATCCCCAATCCCAAATCCCATCCGTGTCCCCCCGGGCTGACGTGTCCCCTCTGTCCCCATCCCATTGATCCCATGATCCCAAATCCCAAATCCCAGCCGTGTCCCCCCCGGGCTGACGTGTCCCCTCTGTCCCCATCCCATTGATCCCAAATCCCAAATCCCAGCCGTGTCCCCCCGGGCTGACGTGTCCCCTCTGTCCCCATCCCAAATCCCAAATCCCAAATCCCATCCGTGTCCCCCCGGGCTGACGTGTCCCCTCTGTCCCCATCCCAAATCCCATTATCCCCAATCCCAATCCCATCCGTGTCCCCCCGGGCTGACGTGTCCCCTCTGTCCCCATCCCATTGATCCCAAATCCCCAATCCCAAATCCCATCCGTGTCCCCCCGGGCTGACGTGTCCCCTCTGTCCCCATCCCATTGATCCCATGATCCCAAATCCCAAATCCCAGCCGTGTCCCCCCGGGCTGACGTGTCCCCTCTGTCCCCATCCCATTGATCCCAAATCCCAAATCCCAGCCGTGTCCCCCCGGGCTGACGTGTCCCCTCTGTCCCCATCCCAAATCCCAAATCCCAAATCCCATCCGTGTCCCCCCCGGGCTGACGTGTCCCCTCTGTCCCCCAGACAGATGCAGAGCTCAGTGCTACGATTACCCCTCGTGCCCCGAGCCGCTGAAAGGCGAGTGCTGCGAGCGGGGCGGGACTGGGGCTGGGATGGGCAGGATTTGGGGATTTTGGGATTTCCCCGAGCTCAGCGTTCGTGTCGAGCTCCTTCCTTCCCTCCCCGTCGGGAGAATTCCCTGGAATGGGGAGAATTTGGGGATTTTGGGATTTCCCCGAGCTCAGCGTTCGTGTTGAGCTCCTTCCTTCCTTCCCCGTCGGGACAATTCCCTGGAATGAGTAGAATTTTGGGATCTCCCCGAGCTCAGCGTCCGTGTCGAGCTCCTTCCTTCATTCCCCATACGGGAAGAAGGAATTTTCCCATCGGGACAATTCCCTGGGAACCTCTGGAATGGGGAGAATTTGGGGATTTGGGGATCCCCGCTAGCTCAGCGCTCCTGCCGAGCTCCTCCCTCCCTTCCCCACCGGGACAATTCCCTGCAATTTGGGGATTTTGGGATCTCCCCGAGCTCCTCCCTCCCTTCCCCACCGGGACAATTCCCTGCAATTTTTGGGATTTTGGGATCTCCCCGAGCTCCTCCTTCCCTTCCCCACCGGGACAATTCCCTGCAATTTTTGGGATTTTGGGATCTCCCCGAGCTCCTCCCTCCCTTCCCCACCGGGACAATTCCCTGCAATTTTTGGGATTTTGGGATCTCCCCGAGCTCCTCCCTCCCTTCCCACCGGACAATTCCCTGCAATTTGGGGATTTTGGGATCTCCCCGAGCTCCTCCCTCCCTTCCCACCGGACAATTCCCCGCACATTCCCCTCTGCCCTTCCTGCCCCAGCAGCTCCCCAGGGCCGCCCGGGGCAGCCGGAGGCAATCGCAGCCTCCGAAATCCATTCCCGCCTTTCCCGGGAGGCTTTCGGGTCCTTTTTTGGGTTTCCCGGAGCCTTTCGTGTCCCTTGTTTGGGTTTTCGGGAGGTTCGGGTCCCTTGTTTGGGTTTTTGGGAGGTTCGAGTCCCTTGTTTGGGTTTCCCGGCTGCTCTCCGCTCCCTTTTTCGGGTTTCCCGAGGCTCTCGGGTGCCTTTTCTAGGATTCCCGATGCTCTCGGGTGCCTTTTAGTGTTTCCCGAGTCTCTCGGGTCCCTTTTTCGGGTCTCCCGAGTCTCTCGGCTCCCGTTTCGGGTCTCCCGAGTCTCTCGGCTCCCATTTCGGGATTCCCGAGTCTCTCGGCTCCCATTTCGAGTTTCCCGAGTCTCTCGGCTCCCATTTCGGGTCTCCCGAGTCTCTCAGGTCCCATTTCGGGTCTCTCGGGTCCCTTTTAGTGTTTCCCGAGTCTCTCAGCTCCCATTTCGATTCTCCCGAGTCTCTCGGCTCCCATTTCGGGTCTCCCGAGTCTCTCGGGTCCCTATTTCGAGTTTCCCGAGTCTCTCGGCTCCCATTTCGGGTTTCCCGAGTCTCTCGGCTCCCATTTCGGGTTTCCCGAGTCTCTCGGCTCCCATTTCGGGTCTCCCGAGTCTCTCGGCTCCCATTTCGGGTCTCCCGAGTCTCTCGGCTCCCATTTCGGGTCTCCCGAGTCTCTCGGCTCCCATTTCGGGTCTCCCGAGTCTCTCGGCTCCCATTTCGGGTCTCTCGGCTCCCTCTCGGGCTCCCGGCGCGGTCCGAGCGCGGTTTGTGTCGCAGCGCCCCGGGAGGAGGTGGCCTACGTGACCTGCACGTACCGCAGCACCTGCAGCGAGCAGCCTGATTTCCTGGCCACCGTGGACCTCAACCCGCGCTCCGCCCACTACGGCCAGGTGAGGGGATAGTGGGGATACTGGGGTGACTGGGGTTACTGGGGAGGTACAGAGTGATACTGGGGTGACTGGGGAGGTACAGTGAGACTGGGGTTACTGGGGTGACTGGGCAGGTGCGGAGTGATACTGGGCTTACTGGGCAGGTACGGAGTGATACTGGGGTTACTGGGCAGGTACAGAGTCAGACGGGGGTTACTGGGCTGACTGGGCTTACTGGGCAGGTATAGAGTGATACTGGGGTTACTGGCCAGGTACAGAGTGATACTGGGGTTACTGGGCAGGTACAGAGTCAGACGGGGGTTACTGGGCTGACTGGGCTGACTGGGCAGGCATAGAGGGATACTGGGGTTACTGGGCTGACTGGGCAGGTACAGTGTGCTACTGGGGTTACTGGGCAGGTACAGTGTGCTACTGGGGTTACTGGGCAGGTACAGTGTGCTACTGGGGTTACTGGGCAGGTACAGAGTGATACTGGGGTTACTGGGAAAGGTACAGAGTGATACTGGGTTTACTGGGCTGACTACCCAGGTACAGTGTGATACTGGGTTTACTGGGCTTACTGGGCTGACTGGGATGGGTACAGTGTGATACTGGGCTTACTGGAAAAGGTACAGTGTGCTACTAGGGTTGCTGGTTTTACTGGGCAGGTACAGTGATACTGGGCTGACTGGGGCTGCTGGGCAGGTACAGAGTGGTACTGGGGTTACTGGGAAAGGTACAGTGTGATACTGGGATTACTGGGCTGACTGGGCAGGTACAGTGTGTTACTGGGCTGACTGGGCAGGTAAAATGTGCTACCGGGGTTACTGGGCAGGTACAGAGTGATACTGGTCTTACTGGGGTTACTGGCCACGCACAGTGTGTTACTGGGGATACTGGGTTTACTGGGCAGGTACAGAGAGCTACTGGTTTTACTGAGCCAGCAATGCCCGGTTTGCCCCAGTCCCGGTTCTGCTCCCATCGCTCATTCCCAGTTCCTCCGGTCTCTCCCATCCCTCATTCCCGGTTCCACTGGGTCTCTCCCACTGCTCATTCCCGGTTCTCCCGGGTCTCTCCCATCCCTCATTCCCAGTTCTCCCGGGTCTCTCCCATCCCTCATTCCCGGTTCTCCCGGGTCTCTCCCATCCCTCATTCCCGGTTCTCCCGGGTCTCTCCCATCCCTCATTCCCGGTTCTCCCGGGTCTCTCCCATTGCTCATTCCCGGTTCCCCCGGGTCTCCCCCATCCCTCATTCCCGGTTCTCCCGGGTCTCTCCCATCCCTCATTCCCGGTTCTCCCGGGTCTCCCCCATCCCTCATTCCCGGTTCTCCCGGTTCCCATTCCGGTTCCCCCAGGTGATCCACCGGCTGCCCATGCCGAATCTCAAGGACGAGCTGCACTGCGCCGGCTGGGCTCTGCCCGGCTGCGGCTGCTTCGAGGGCAGCGCGGCGGCCAGGAGGACCAAGCTGGTGCTGCCCTGCCTCATCTCGTCCCGGATCTACGTGGTGGATGTGGGAGCGCCGTGCCGAGAGCCGCGCATCGTCAAGGTGAGGGACAGGGAGAGGGACGGGGAGAGGGGATGGAGGGAAAAGGGGAGAGGGAGAGGGGATGGAGGGAAAAGGGGAGAGGGAGAGGGGATGGAGGGAAAAGGAACGAAGGACGGAAGGGAAATAGGGAAAGGAAGGAGGGAAAGGAAAGGGAAAGAGGAAGAGAGAAAAGAGAAAGAAGGAGAGAAAGGAGAAAAGCAGAAAAGAAGGAAGGAAGGACAGAAAGAAATAGAGAGGGAGAAAGGAGGAAAGGAAGAAGGGAAGGAAGAAAGGGAGGGAGGAAAGAAAGGAAGGAAGGAAGGAAAGACAGAAAGGCAGAAAAAAGAGAGGGAGAGGAAGGAAGGAAGGAAGGAAGGAAGGAAGGAAGGAAGGAAGGAAGGAAGGAAAAGAAGGAAAGGCAGAAAGGCAGAAAGAAATAGAGAGAGAGAGAGAGAAAAGAAGAAGGAAAGGAAAGAAAGGAGGGAAGGAAGAACGAAAGAAGAAAGGAAGGAAAGAAGGAAAGACAGACAAAAAGACAGAAAGAAAGAAGGAAAGAAAGGCAGAAAGAAAGAAGGACAGAAGGAAGGAAAGGAAAGAAAGGAAGGAACACAGACAGACAGAAGGAAAGAAAGAAAGATGGAAGAGGAAAGGAGGAAACGAAAAATGTAAGAAGGAAAAAGAAGGAAGGGACGGGAAGGAAGGAAGCCCAGGGTGTGTCCAGGGAGTGTCCAGGGCTGGGCTGTTCGATCCCGAGGGTTTTCCTCCCCGGGGGTTTTCCCAGCTCGGCGATCCCGGGAAAGGCGCCGAGCAGGCAGAGGTTCAAAGCTTTCTGTGCTTTAATTTTTGCAGATGATTGAGCCCGCGGATGTCTTCTGGAAGTGCAACAAGGGTTACCTGGCTACGGCCCGAGCGCTGCCCAACGGGGACATCCTGATCGCCAACATGGGAGACGCTGCGGGCAACGGCAAAGGTGCATTTCCTGCTGGAATCCCCATTTCCCCGCCCGGAATCCCCATTTCCCCGCCCGGAATCCCCATTTCCCCGCCCGGAATCCCCATTTCCCTGCCCGAATCCTCATTTTCCCTGCTCAAATCCCCATTTCCCCGCCCCAAATCCCCATTTCCCCGCCCGGAATCCCCATTTCCCCGCCCCAAATCCCCATTTCCCCGCCCCGAATCCCCATTTTTCCTGCCTGAATCCCCATTTCCCCGCCCCGAATCCCCATTTCCCCGCCCCAAATCCCCATTCCTCGAGTCCCCTCGCACACCCCCCAGCCCGGATTTGTCACCCCCCACCCCAGGTGGCTTCGTGCTGCTGGACGGAGAGACCTTCGAGCTGAAGGGCAACTGGGAGAACGAGTGCGAAGTTCCTCCCACCGGACACGACTTCTGGTACCAAGCCAAGCACAACGTCCTGGTCAGCTCGGCCGGGATGGTGCCCAGGCGGGCAGGGCGAGGATTCGACCCCAATGACCTGAAAAAAGGTGGGGACAGGCTGGGGACACTAAACTAGGGGCTGGGCAGGGAGGGCAGGGGGTGATGGACCTGGAGAGGGAGATTTGCGTCCTCGGAAAATGAGATTTGTGTCCCGGAGAGTCTGATTTGTGTTCCCGGAAAATGAGATTTGTGTCCCGGAGAGTCTGATTTGTGTTCCCGGAAAATGAGATTTGTGTCCCCAGAAAAGGATATTTTTGCCTCCGGAGAGGGAGATTTGATCCTGCATTTCCCTGTGCTCTCCCCAAATCCTGCATTTCCCTGTGCTCTCCCCAAATCCTGCATTTCTCTCTTTGCTCCTGCTGCTCCCAAATCCTTCCCTAACCCTGCCGCTCGCCTTGTTCCCCAAATCCTGTATTTCCCAGTTTATTCTCCCCAAATCCTGTTCTTTCCCAGTTTATTCTCCCCAAATCCTGTTCTTTCCCAGTTAATTCTCCCCAAATCCTGTATTTCCCACTTCATTCTCCCCAAATCCTGTATTTCCCACTTCATTCTCCCCAAATCCTGTATTTCCCAGTTTATTCTCCTCAAATCCCGTATTTTCCACTTCATTCTCCCCAAATCCTGCATTTCCCACTTCATTCTCCCCAAATCCTGCATTTCCCACTTTATTCTCCCCATCCTCTCTTTCCCCTGACTCTTTTCCCGGTTCCTTCTCCCCAAATCCTGTCATTTCCCATTTCCTTCTCCCCAAATCCTGCATTCCCCATTTCCTTCTCCCCAAATCCTGTCGTTCCCCATTTCCTTCTCCCCAAATCCGGTATTCCCCATTTCCTTCTCCCCAAATCCTGTCATTCCCCATTTCCTTCTCCCCAAATCCTGCATTCCCCATTTCCTTCTCCCCAAATCCTGTCATTCCCCATTTCCTTCTCCCCAAATCCTGTCATTCCCCATTTCCTTCTCCCCAAATCCCGTATTCCCCATTTCCTTCTCCCCAAATCCTGTCATTCCCCATTTCCTTCTCCCCAAATCCCGTATTCCCCATTTCCTTCTCCCCAAATCCTGTCATTCCCCATTTCCTTCTCCCCAAATCCCGTATTCCCCATTTCCTTCTCCCCAAATCCCGTATTCCCCGTGTCCCCAGGGGTCTTCGGGCGCCGCCTGAACGTGTGGAACCTGTCGTGCCGCAGCCTCACGCAGTGCTTCGACCTGGGCGAGGATTCTCTGCCGCTCACCGTGAGGTTCCTGCACAACCCCGAGGCCGCCGAGGGCTACGTGGGCTGCGCGCTGAGCGGAGTTATCTATCGCTTCTTCAAATCCTGCGAGGCGAGTGAGGGGAGGGAGAGAGCGGGATGGGATCGGGGTGTCCTGGATTGGGACAGGGATGGGATCGGGGTGTCCCGGATTGGAATTGGGATCGGGATGAGCTCGGAGTGTCCTGGATTGGGATCCGGGATGGGATCGGAGTGTCCTGGACTGGGATCGGGATGAGCTCGGGATGTCCTGGACTGGGATCGGGATGAGTTTGGGGTGTCCTGGATTGGGATCAGGATGAGCTCAGGATGAGCTCGGGGTGTCCTGGATTGGAATTGGGATCGGGATGAGCTCGGGGTGTCCCGGATTGGGACAGGGATGAGCTCGGGATGTCCTGGATTGGGATCGGGATGAGCTCGGGATGAGCTCAGGATGAGCTCGGGGTGTCCCGGATTGGAATTGGGATCGGGATGAGCTCGAGGTGTCCCGGATTGGGATGGGGATGAGCTCGGCGTGTCCCGGATTGGGATAGGGATCAGGATGAGCTCGGGATGAACTCGGGGTGTCCTTGATTGGGATCGGGATGAGCCCGGCGTGTCCTGGATTGGGATTGGAATTGGAATTGGAATGAGCTCGGGGTGTCCTGGATTGGGACAGGGATGGGATCGGGGTGTCCTGGATTGGAATTGGGATTGGGATGAGTTCGGGGTGTCCCGGATTGGGATCGGGATCAGGATGAGCTCGGGATGAGCCCGGGATGTCCTGGATTGGGACAGGGATGAGCTCGGGGTGTCCTGAATTGGGATCAGGATGAGCCGGGATGTCCTGGACTGGGATCGGGATGGGATCGGAGTGTCCTGGATTGGGACAGGGATGGGATCGGGGTGTCCTGGATTGGGATCAGGATGAGCTCGGGAGAGCGAGGTGTCCTTGATTGGAACGGGAATGAGCTCGGGAGAGCGGAGAGCGAGTGGGATGAGCTCGAGGTGTCCTGGATTGGGACCGGAATGGGATCGGGATGAGCTCGGGGTGTCCTGGATTGGGACAGGGATGGGATCGGGGTGTCCCGGATTGGGATCCGGATGAGCTCGGGAGGAGAGAGCGGGGAGGGAGCGGGATGAGCTCGGGAGAGCGAGGTGTCCTTGATTGGAACCGGGATGAGCTCGGGAGAGCGGAGAGCGAGCGGGGAGAGAGCGGCGATGCAGAGACCGGGATGAGAGCGGGGAGCGAGTGGGATGAGCTCAGGGTGTCCTGGATTGGGATCGGGATGAGCCCGGGATGTCCTGGATTGGGATCGGGGACGAAACGAGCGGAGAGTGGTGCGGGGAGCGAGCGGGATGAGCTCGGGGTGTTCAGGATGGGGATCGGGATGAGCTTCGGCTGCCCCGATCGGGACTGGGATTATCCTGGAAGTCCCGGATTGGGTTCGGGATGATCCCGGGGTGTCTCGGATCGGGACTGGGATGATCCCGGGATGATCCCGGGTTATTCCGATCGGGACTGGGATGCTCCCGTTCTGGCTCGGGATGCTCCCGTCCTGTCCCGTTCTGTCCCGGGTGATCCCGTTCTGTCCCGGATGATCCCGGGATGATCCCGTTCTGTCCCGGGTGATCCCGTTCTGTCCCGGATGATCCCGGGATGATCCCGTTCTGTCCCGGGTGATCCCGTTCTGTCCCGTTCTGTGCCGTTCGGAGCGGGACTGACTCCCGGCGCTCAGCCGTGTCGCTGTCCCCGCAGAGAGACACGTGGGCTGTGGAGGAGGTGATCCGCATTCCGCCCAAGGACGTCACCGGCTGGATCATGCCCAAGATGCCGGGTGAGCGAGCCGGGCCGAGCCGAGCCGAGCCGAGCCGTGCCGAGCCGTGCCGAGCCGAGCCGAGCCGAGCCGTGCCGTGGCTGCCACAGCCTCATGGGGACCCCAAAGCCTGAATGACCCCAAAGCCCGAATGACCTAAACCTGGCTGTTCCCAAAGCCTGACAGACCCCAAAGCCTCATGGGGATCCCAAACCTGGCTGATCCCAAAGCTAAAATGACCCCAAAGCCTGAGTGACCCCAAATAATGACTGACCCCAAATCTGGCTGAAAGCAAATCGTGTCTGACCCCAAATTCTGGTAGATCCCCAAGACAATCTGCCCCAAATCCTGACAGATCCCAAATCCTACCTATCCTCAAAGTCTGACTGGACTCCAAATCCTGTCTGACCCGAAATCCTGCCTGACCCCAAATCCTGACAGACCCCAAAACCTTGATCTCTGACCCCAAATCCTGAAAGACCCCAACCCCTGCCTGACCCCAAATTCCCGATCCCTGACCCCAAATCGTGCCCGACCCCAAACCGTTGATTCCTGACCCCAAATCCCCAATCCTTGACCCTAAATCCTTGATCTCTGACCTCAAATCCTGACACACCCCAACCCCTGTCCGACCCCAACTCCTCAATCCCTGACCCCAAATCCCCGATCCCTGACCCCAAATCATGACTGATCCCAAATCCTGACAGACCCCAAATCCCCGATCCCTGACCCCAACTCCCCGATCCCCGACCCCAAATCCCCAATCCCCGACCCCAACTCCCCGATCCCCGACCCCAAATTCGCAAATCTGACCCCAAATCCCCAATTCTTGACCCCAAATCGTGCCCGACCCCAACTCCCTGATCCCCCCCGACCCCAAATCCCCCGATCCCTGACCCCAACTCCCCAATCCCTGACCCCAACTCCCCGATCCCTGACCCCAAATCCCCGATCCCTGACCCCAAATCATGACTGATCCCAAATCCTGACAGACCCCAAATCCCCGATCCCTGACCCCAAATCCCCGATTTCTGACCCCAAATCCCCAATCCCTGACCCCAAATCATGAGAGACCCCAAATTAGTAATCCCTGACCCCAAATCCCTGATCCCTGACCCCAAATCCCCGATCCCCGACTCCAACTCCCCGATCCCCGACTCCAACTCCCCGATCCCCGACTCCAACTCCCCGATCCCTGACCCCAAATCCCCAATCCCTGACCCCAAATCCCCAATCCCTGACCCCAAATCATGAGAGACCCCAAATTAGTAATCCCTGACCCCAAATCCCCGATCCCCCCCGACCCCAAATCCCCAATCCCTGACCCCAAATCCCCGATCCCTGACCCCAAATCATGACTGATCCCAAATCCTGACAGACCCCAAATCCCCGATCCCTGACCCCAAATCCCCGATCCCTGACCCCAAATCCCCAATCCCCGACCCCAAATTCGCAAATCTGACCCCAAATCCCCAATTCTTGACCCCAAATCGTGCCCGACCCCAACTCCCTGATCCCCCCCGACCCCAACTCCCCGATCCCTGACCCCAACTCCCCGATCCCTGACCCCAACTCCCCGATCCCTGACCCCAAATCATGACTGATCCCAAATCCTGACAGACCCCAAATCCCCCGATCCCCGACCCCAACTCCCCGATCCCTGACCCCAAATCCCCGATCCCTGACCCCAAATCCCCAATCCCTGACCCCAAATCGTGCCCGACCCCAAATCCCCAATCCCTGACCCCAAGCCCTCGCTGTCCCTCTGTCCCGCAGCGTTCATCGCCGACCTGGTGCTGAGCCCCGACGATCGCTACCTGTTCGTGAGCAATTGGCTGCACGGCGACATCCGGCAGTACGAGCTGGGCAGGAACTGCAAGCCGCGCCTGGTGGGGCAGGTGAGGGCAGCCCGGGGGGCACGGCGGGGCACGGGGCACGGCGGGGACACGGCCGGGCGCTCGGTGCCACCCCCGGGGTCCCGCGGTGTGCCTCGTGTGCCCGCAGGTGTTCGTGGGGGGAAGCATCCTGCGCGGGGGTCCTGTCACCGTGTGCAGGGACGAGGAGCTCAAGTGCCAGCCGGAGCCGCTCGTGGTCAAGGTGAGCTCACCTGGGGGTGTGGGAGTGAGTGTGTGTGTGCTCACCTGAGTGAGTGTGTGATCACCTGGGTGTGTGTGAGTGTGTGTGTGCTCACCTGAGCTCACCTGAGTGTGTGTGATCACCTGAGTGTGTGTGTGTGAGTGTCACCGTGTGCAGGGACGAGGAGTTCAAGTGCCAGCCGGAGCCGCTCGTGGTCAAGGTGAGCTCACCTGGGGGTGTGGGAGTGAGTGTGTGTGTGCTCACCTGAGTGTGTGTGTGATCACCTGGGTGTGTGTGAGTGTGTGTGTGCTCACCTGAGCTCACCTGAGTGTGTGTGTGATCACCTGGGTGTGTGTGAGTGTGTGTGTGCTCACCTGAGCTCACCTGAGTGTGTGTGTGCTCACCTGAGCTCACCTGAGTGTGTGTGTGAGTGTCACCGTGTGCAGGGACGAGGAGCTCAAGTGCCAGCCGGAGCCGCTCGTGGTCAAGGTGAGCTCACCCGGGTGTGTGGGAGTGTGTGTGTGCTCACCTGAGCTCACCTGAGTGTGTGTGATCACCTGAGTGTGTGTGTGTGCTCACCTGAGCTCACCTGAGTGTGTGTGATCACCTGAGTGTGAGTGAGTGTGAGTGTGAGCTCACCTGAGCTCACCTGAGTGTGTGTGTGAGTGTCACCATGTGCAGGGATGAGGAGCTCAAGTGCCAGCCGGAGCCGCTCGTGGTCAAGGTGAGCTCACCTGGGGGTGTGTGATCACCTGAGCTCACCTGAGTGAGTGTGCTCACCTGTGTGTGTGTGTGTGCGTGTGTGTGTGTGTGCTCACCTGAACTCACCTGAGTGTGTGTGTGAGTGTGTGTGTGTGCTCACCTGAGCTCACCTGTGTGTGTGTGTGTGTGTGTGTGTGTGCTCACCTGAACTCACCTGAGTGTGTGTGTGAGTGTGTGTGTGTGCTCACCTGAGCTCACCTGTGTGTGTGTGTGTGTGTGTGTGTGTGTGCTCACCTGAACTCACCTGAGTGTGTGTGTGAGTGTGTGTGTGTGCTCACCTGAGCTCACCTGTGTGTGTGATCACCTGAGTGTGTGTGTGTGTGTGTGTGTGAGCTCACCTGAGTGTGTGTGTGTGTGTGTGAGTGTGTGTGTGCTCACCTGAACTCACCTGAGTGTGTGTGTGAGTGTGAGCTCACCTGGGTGAGTGTGAACGTGCTCACCTGGGCGTGGGCGGAGCGGGCTGGGACCTCAGGCTGATCTCACCTGTTCTCACCTCAGGCTGCTCTCAGCTGCTCTCACCTGCTCTGCTCTCACCTGGACTGACCCGACCTGTTCTGATCTTATCTGCTGCTCTGATGAGTTCCTGTTCTACTCTCTAATTAACTAATTGCTCCGTTCCTCTGCTCTCCTCCCACTCTACTCCTGATCTACTCCTGATCTACTCCTTGTCCTGCTCTCTTGCTTCTCAGCTCCTGCTCTGCTCTACTCCTCCTCTGCTCCCATTTTACTCCTGCTCTGCTCCTTCTCCTTCGCCTGTCCCTGCTGAGATCTACTCCCAGTGCCCCCCAGTTCCCTCAGGATCCCCCAGTCTCCATTCCCAGTGCCCCCAGTGTCCATTCCCAGTCCATTCCCAGTCCATTCCCAGTCCCCCCAGTATCCCGTGTCCATTCCCAGTTCCCCAGTACTACCAGCGTCCATTCCCAATCCATTCCCAGTTTCCGCAGTCCATTCCCAGTCCACTCCCAGTCCCCCCAGTATCCCCAGTCCATCCCCAGTCCATTCCCAGTCCATTCCCAGTCCATTCCCAGTATCCCCAGTACACTGTCCATCCCCAGTCCATCCCCAGTATCCCCAGTCTCCCCAGTACACTGTCCATCCCCAGTGTCCATTCCCAGTCCATTCCCAGTCTCCCCAGTACACTGTCCATCCCCAGTGTCCATTCCCAGTCTCCCCAGTACACTGTCCATCCCCAGTGTCCATTCCCAGTATCCCCAGTATCCCCAGTACACTGTCCATCCCCAGTGCAAGTGCGTGTTCGGCGGCCCCAGTGTCCATTCCCAGTCCATTCCCAGTCTCCCCAGTACACTGTCCATCCCCAGTGTCCATTCCCAGTCTCCCCAGTACACTGTCCATCCCCAGTGTCCATTCCCAGTATCCCCAGTCTCCCCAGTACACTGTCCATCCCCAGTGTCCATTCCCAGTCCATTCCCAGTCTCCCCAGTACACTGTCCATCCCCAGTGTCCATTCCCAGTCTCCCCAGTACACTGTCCATCCCCAGTGTCCATTCCCAGTATCCCCAGTCTCCCCAGTACACTGTCCATCCCCAGTGTCCATTCCCAGTCCATTCCCAGTCTCCCCAGTACACTGTCCATCCCCAGTGTCCATTCCCAGTCTCCCCAGTACACTGTCCATCCCCAGTGTCCATTCCCAGTATCCCCAGTCTCCCCAGCACACTGTCCATCCCCAGTGTCCATTCCCAGTATCCCCAGTATCCCCAGCACACTGTCCATCCCCAGTGCAAGCGCGTGTCCGGCGGCCCCAGCCAGCTGCAGCTCAGCCTGGACGGCAAGCGACTCTACGTGACCAACTCGTTCTACAGCACGTGGGATCGCCAGTTCTACCCCAGCATGGTCAAGTGAGAGCTGCGCCGGGACAGGCTGGGCGGGAACGGGACGGAACGGGAACGGGAACGGGAACGGGAATGGGAACGGAACGGAACGGGAACGGGAACGGGCCGGGGGGCTCGGGGGAGCGGGAACGGGAATGGGAATGGAACGGGAATGGGAACGGAACGGAACGGGAACGGGAACGGGCCGGGGGGCTCGGGGGAACGGGAACGGGAATGGGAACGGGAACGGGAATGGGAATGGGAACGGAACGGAACGGGAACGGGAACGGGCCGGGGGGCTCGGGGGAACGGGAACGGGAACGGGAATGGGAACGGAACGGGAACGGGAATGGGAACGGAACGGAACGGGAACGGGAACGGGAACGGGGGGCTCGGGGGAACGGGGACGGGGGAACGGGAACGGGCCGGGGGCGGCGAGGGACGGGGAAGGGGCGGGGAAGGGACGGCGACCCTCAGGGATCTGCCGGAGCCACTGCCGGATTGGCTGGGATGGACAGAGCTGGGATGGACAGAGCTGGGATGGACAGAGCTGGGGTGGGATGGACAGCGCTGGGATGGACAGAGCTGGGGTGGACAGAGCTGGGGTGGGATGGACAGAGCTGGGATGGACAGAGCTGGCTTGGGATGGACAAAGCTGGGATGGGATGGACAGAGCTCGGGGTGGGATGGACAGAGCAGGGATGGACAGAGCTCGGGGTGGGATGGACAGAGCTTGGGGTGGGATGGACAGAGCTGGGGTGGGATGGACAGAGCTCGGGGGTGGGATGGACAGAGCAGGGATGGACAGAGCTGGCTTGGGATGGACAAAGCTGGGATGGGATGGACAGAGCTCGGGGTGGGATGGACAGAGCTCGGGGTGGGATGGACAGAGCTCGGGGTGGGATGGACAGAGCTGGGATGGGATGGACAGAGCTCGGGGTGGGCTGGACAGAGCTGGGATGGGCTGGACAGAGCTGGGATGGGATGGACAGAGCTGGGATGGACAGAACTGGGATGGGATGGACAGAACTGGGATGGGCTGGACAGAGCTGGGATGGGCTGGACAGAGCTGGGGTGGGATGGACAGAGCTGGGATGGGATGGACAGAGCTGGGGTGGGATGGACAGAGCTGGGGTGGGATGGACAGAGCTGGGGTGGGATGGACAGAGCTGGGGTGGGATGGACAGAGCTGGGGTGGGATGGACAGAGCTGGGGTGGGATGGACAGAGCTGGGGTGGGATGGACAGAGCTGGGATGGGCTGGACAGAGCTGGGGTGGGATGGACAGAGCTGGGATGGGCTGGACAGAGCTCGGGGTAGCTGGGATAGGATGGGATGGACTGGGATGGACAGAGCTGGGGGGAGCTGAGCTGGGCCAGCCTGGGATGTGCTGAGCATGAAATCCAGGGGAATTCGGGATCCAAACCTCCCCGATCCCATCCTGCCCCCATCATCCATCGGGAATTCAGACCCCAAATCCCCAAACCCCAATCCCCTCTCCCCCTCTCCCCCTCTCCCCCTGTCCCCCAGTGCCGGGCGCTGTCCCCCTTGGCCAAGGCGCTGTCACTGTCGCAGGGAGGGCTGAGAGTGAATCCCGAATTCAGGACATTGATGATCAATCAATCGATCAATCAATCCTCAATCAATAATAACTATTAACTAATTAATTAACGGTTAACTCCCCCCAGGGAGGGCTCGGTGATGCTGCAGCTGGACACGGAGCAGGGAGGGCTGAGAGTGAATCCCGAATTCAGGACACTGACGATCAATCAATCCTCAACCAATAACAGCTACTAATTAATTAATTGCTAATTGATTCCAGGGAGGGCTCGGTGATGCTGCAGCTGGACGTGGACACGGAGAAGGGAGGCCTGGCGGTGAACAGGAACTTCCTGGTGGATTTCGGCAAGGAGCCGCACGGCCCTTGCCTGGCGCACGCCATTCGCTTTCCCGGCGGCGACGCCAAATCGGAGCCTGTGCCCTGAGCGAGCCGCGGCAGCTCCGCCCTGCCCTGCTGGCCCTGCGGCGAGCTGGCCCTGCGGCCACCGGGGGGGGGCGGCGGGGGGCCTGGCGGGTGATGGGGCTGCGGGGGGCTGGGGGGTTGTAGGGGGGTTGGGGTGTCCTGGGGGATTGAAGGGGTTTGGGGTGTCCTGGGGGATTGAAGGGTTTGGGGTGCTCTGGGGGGTTGTAGGGGGTTTGGGGTGTCCTGGGGGATTGAAGGGTTTTGGGGTGCTCTGGGGGATTGAAGGGGTTTGGGGTGCTCTGGGGGGTTGTAGGGGGTTTGGGGTGTCCTGGGGGATTGTGGGGTTTGGGGTCCCTGGGGGATTGAAGGGTTTGGGGTGTCCTGGGGATTCCAGGATTTGGGATCCCCTAAGTAATTCCAAAGTTTGGGATCCCTGGGCGATTGCAGGGTTTGGGATCCCCTGAGTGATTGAAGAGTCTGGGGTCCCTAAGGTGATTCTGGGACTTGGGGTCCCTTGGGGGATTGCGGGGTTTGGGGTGCCCTGGGGGATTCTGGCATCTGGTATCCCTGGGGGATTCCAGGTTTGGGATCGCCTAAGTAATTCCAAAGTTTGGGATCCCGTGTTGATGGCAGGGTTTGGAATCCCTGGATGATTTCAAACTTTGGGGTCCCCTGGGTGATTGAAGAGTTTGGGGTCCCTAAGGTGATTCTGGGATTTGGGGTCCCTTGGGGGATGGCAGGGTTTGTGACCTCTGAGGGATTCCGGGATTTGGGATCCCTAGCTGATTGCAGGGTTTGGGGTGTCCTGGGTGATTGCAGGGTTTGGGGTCCTCTAGGGGATTCCGGGATTTGGGATCCCTGGATGATTGCAGGGGCTGTGACCCCTGGGTGACTCCAAACTTTGGGGTCCCCTGGGTGATAGAGGAGTTTGGGATCCTTGGGTGATTCTGGGATTTGGGGTCCCTAGTTGATTGCAGGGTTTGGGATCTCCTGGATGATTCCAGGATCTGGTATCCCTGGGGGATTCCGGGTTTGGGATCCCCTAAGTAATTCCAAACCTTGGGGTCCCCTGGGTGATTCCAGGCTTTGGGATTCCCTAAGGGATTCCGGGACTTGGGGTGTCCTGAGTGATTCCAGGCTTTGGGATCTCCTAAGTGATTGAAGAATTTGTGCCCCCTGAGTGATTCTGGATTTGGGGTCCTCTGGGTGATTCCAGGCTTTGGGGTGCCCTGAGTGATTCCAAGTTTGGGATCCCTGGGTGATTGAAGAATTTGGGGTCCCTAGCTGATTGCAGACTTTGGGATCCCTGGGAGAATCCAGAGTTTGGGATTCTGGGCTTTGGGATCCCCTGGGCTGTTGGATTTGGGATCCCCTGGGAGATTCCAGAGTTTGGGATTCTGGGCTTTGGGATCCCCTGGGCTGCTGGATTTGGGATCCCCTGTGCTGCTGGATTTGGGATCCCCTGGGAGATTCCCGGCTTTGGGATCTCCGTTCCCGCTGGAATCTCCATCCCGCTCCGGGCGAAGCAGCGCCAGGGCCCGCGGGCTCTGCCGGGACACTCCCGGGACATTCCCGCAGCTTTCCCGGCAATCCCGAGCCCTTTGCCCGGGAATCGATCAATCAATCAATCAATCAATCAATCCCGAGCCATTTTCCCGGAAATCAGTCACTCCCCATCCCTTTTTTCCCGGGAATCAATCACTCCCGAACCCTTTTCCCCTTCTCCCGGCAATCAATCAATCAATCAATCGCTCCTGACCCTTTCCTCCTTTCCCCCTTTCCCTGGAATGAATCAACCAATCAATCAATCAATCCCGACCCTTTCCCCCTTTCCCCGGAATCAATCAATCAACCAATCAATCACTCCCGACCCTTTTCCCCTTTCCCCCTTTCCCCGGAATCAATCAATCAATCAATCAATCCCGACCCTTTCCCCCTTTCCCCGGAATCAATCAATCAATTAATCAATCAATCAATCCCGACCCTTTTCCCCGTTCCCCGGAATCAATCAATCAACCAATCAATCAATCAATCAATCCCTCAGCCTCTCCCTTTCCTCTGCTGTAGAATCAATAAAGTTTTTCCGCATCAGCCGAAGCTTCCTGACTCTCATTCTCTGCTGCTTTTCCAATCAATCAATAATCAATCACTCCCGACCCTTTCCCAGGAATCAATCAATCAATCAATCAATCACTCCCGACCCTTTCCCAGGAGTCAATCAATCACTCGCCCTTTCCTCCTTTTCCTGTAATCAATCAATCAATCCCTCAGACCCTTTTCCCGAATCAGCTGCTTTTCCTGGGAATCAATCAATCAATCAATCAATCCCTCAGACCCTTTCCCCTTTCCCTGGAATCAATCAATCAATCAATCAATCACTCGCCCTTTCCCCTTTCCCTGGAATCAATCAATCAATCAATCAATCACTCCCGACCCTTTCCCAGGAATCAATCAATCAATTAATCAATCACTCACTCGCCCTTTTCCTTTTGCCCGGAATCAATCAATCAATCCCTCAGACCCTTTTCCCCTTCTCCCGGAATCAATCAATCAATCAATCAATCACTCTTGACCCTTTCCTCTTTCCCAGGAATCAATCAATCAATCAATCAATCATTTTTTCCCCATTTTTTCTCCATTTTATCCCTATTTTCTCCCCATTTTCTCCCCATTTTTTCTCCATTTCATCCCCATTTTTTCCCCATTTCATTCCCATTTCGTTACAATTTCATTCCCATTTTATCCCCATTTTATTACAATTTCATTCCCATTTTATCCCCATTTTTTTTTCTCCAGTTTATTCCCATTTTATTCCCATTTCATTCCAATTTTATCCCCATTTTTTCTCCATTTTATCCCTATTTTCTCCCCATTTTCTCCCCATTTTTTCTCCATTTCATCCCCTTTTTTTCCCCATTTCATTCCCATTTCGTTACAATTTCATTCCTATTTTATCCCCATTTTATCACAATTTAATCCCCATTTTATCCTCATTTTTTCCCCATTTTATCCCCATTTTTTCTCCATTTTATCCCCATTTTATCCCCAATCTTGGGCTGGAACTCCATGATTTTTGGGGTTTTTTCCATTCCAAACCAATCCAGGATTTCAAAGATTTTTAGGGTTTTTCCATCCCAAACCATTCCAGGATTTTTAGGATTTTTGGGTTTTTCCATCCCAAACCATTCCAGGATTTTAAGGATTTTTAGGATTTTAAGGATCTTCAAGGTTTTTCCATCCCAAACCATTCCAGGATTTTTAGGATTTTTAGGATTTTAAGGATCTTTTGGGTTTTTCCATCCCAAACCATTCCAGGATTTTCTCTCCCAGTTTAATAGGATTTTCAGGATAAATCTCAGGTGATTCCACGATTTCCCCAGGATTTTCCCTCCCAGTTTAATAGGATTTTCAGGACAAATATCCCACAAATCCCCAGAATTTTCCCTCCCAGTTTAATAGGATTTTCAGGACAAATATCCCACGAATTCCCCAGGATTTTCTCTCCCTCTTTAATAGGACTTTCGGGACAAATATCCCACAAATCCCCAGAATTTCCCCTCCCAGTTTAATAGGATTTTCAGGACAAATATCCCACAAATCCCCAGGATTTTCCCTCCCAGTTTAATAGGATTTTCAGGACAAATATCCCACAAATCCCCAGAATTTTCCCTCCCAGTTTAATAGGATTTTCAGGACAAATATCCCACGAATTCCCCAGGATTTTCTCTCCCTCTTTAATAGGACTTTCGGGACAAATATCCCACAAATCCCCAGAATTTCCCCTCCCAGTTTAATAGGATTTTCAGGACAAATATCCCACAAATTCCCAGGATTTTCTCTCCCAGTTTAATAGGATTTTCAGGATTAATATCTCACAAATTCCCAGAATTTTCTCTCCTACTTTAATAGGATTTTCAGGACAAATATCCCACAAATCCCCCAGCATTTTCCCTCCCAGTTTAATAGGATTTTCGGGATAAATATCCCACGAATTCCCAGGATTTTCCCTCCCCGTTTAATAGGATTTTCGGGATCAATCCTGGATCTCAGGTGATCCCATGGATTCCTCATCCCTGGATCATCCCTGAACATGGAATTTTAAGAATTTTTCAGGTTTTTCCATCCCAAACCATTCCAGGATTTTTAGGATTTTTAGGCTTTTCAGGATTTTTAGGATTTTTAGGCTTTTTAGGGGTTTTTTTCATCCCAAACCATTCCAGGATTTTAAGGATCTTTAAGGTTTTTCCATCCCAAATCATTCCAGGATTTTTTGGATTTTTTTGGCTTTTTACGATTTTTAGGCTTTTTAGGGTTTTATTTTCATCCCAAACCATTCCAGGATTTGAAGGATTTTTAGGGTTTTTCCATCCCAAACCGTTCCAGGATTTTTTTTTTATTTTTAGGATTTTTAGGATTTTTGGGTTTTTACTTCCCAAACCAATCCAGGATTTTTAAGGATATTTTTGTTTCTTCCATCCCAAACCATTCCAGGATTTTCAGGATCTTTAGGGTTTTTTCCATCCCAAACCAATCCAGGATTTTCAGGATTTTTAGGGTTTTTTCCATCCCAATCCATTCGAGGATTTTTAGGGTTTTTTGGGTTTTTAGGGTTTTTCCATCCCAAATCATTCCAGGATTTTTAGGGTTTTTAGGGTTTTTAGGGTTTTTTTCATCCCAAACCATTCCAGGACTTTTAGGATTTTTAGGATTTTTTTTGGTTTTTCCATCCCAAACCATTCCAGCATTTTCCCTCCCACTTTAATAGGATTTTCAGGACAAATATCCCACGAATTCCCAGGATTTTCCCTCCCAGTTTAATAGGATTTTCAGGACAAATATCCCACGAATTCCCCAGGATTTTCTCTCCCTCTTTAATAGGACTTTCGGGACAAATATCCCACAAATCCCCAGAATTTCCCCTCCCAGTTTAATAGGATTTTCAGGATAAATATCCCACAAATTCCCAGGATTTTCTCTCCCAGTTTAATAGGATTTTCAGGATTAATATCTCACAAATTCCCAGAATTTTCTCTCCTACTTTAATAGGATTTTCAGGACAAATATCCCACAAATCCCCAGGATTTTCCCTCCCACTTTAATAGGATTTTCAGGATAAATATCCCACGAATTCCCAGGATTTTCCCTCCCAGTTTAATAGGATTTTTGGGATCAATCCTGGATCTCAGGTGATCCCATGGATTCCTCATCCCTGGTCATCCCTGAACATGGAATTTTAAGAATTTTTCAGGTTTTTCCATCCCAAACCCATCCAGGATTTTAAAGGATTTTTAGGATTTTTAGGCTTTTTAGGGTTTTTTTTCATCCCAAACCATTCCAGGATTTTAAGGATTTTTAAGGTTTTTCCATCCCAAACCATTCCAGGATTTTTAGGATTTTTTGGCTTTTTAGGATTTTTAGGCTTTTTAGGTTTTTTTTTTCATCCCAAACCATTCCAGGATTTGAAGGATTTTTAGGGTTTTTCCATCCCAAACCGTTCCAGGATTTTTTTTTGATTTTTAGGATTTTTGGATTTTTGGGTTTTTACTTCCCAAACCAATCCAGGATTTTTAAGGATATTTTTGTTTCTTCCATCCCAAACCATTCCAGGATTTTCAGGATCTTTAGGGTTTTTTCCATCCCAAACCAATCCAGGATTTTCAGGATTTTTAGGGTTTTTTCCATCCCAATCCATTCGAGGATTTTTAGGGTTTTTAGGGTTTTTAGGGTTTTTCCATCCCAAATCATTCCAGGATTTTTAGGATTTTTAGGCTTTTTAGGGTTTTTTTCATCCCAAACCATTCCAGGACTTTTAGGATTTTCAGGATTTTTTTTGGTTTTTCCATCCCAAACCAATCCAGCATTTTCCCTCCCACTTTAATAGGATTTTCAGGACAAATATCCCACGAATTCCCCAGGATTTTCTCTCCCTCTTTAATAGGACTTTCGGGACAAATATCCCACAAATCCCCAGAATTTCCCCTCCCAGTTTAATAGGATTTTCAGGACAAATATCCCACAAATTCCCAGGATTTTCTCTCCCAGTTTAATAGGATTTTCAGGATTAATATCTCACAAATTCCCAGAATTTTCTCTCCTACTTTAATAGGATTTTCAGGACAAATATCCCACAAATCCCCCAGCATTTTCCCTCCCACTTTAATAGGATTTTCAGGACAAATATCCCACAAATCCCCAGGATTTTCCCTCCCACTTTAATAGGATTTTCAGGATAAATATCCCACGAATTCCCAGGATTTTCCCTCCCCGTTTAATAGGATTTTCGGGATCAATCCTGGATCTCAGGTGATCCCATGGATTCCTCATCCCTGGATCATCCCTGAACATGGATTTTAAGAATTTTTCAGGTTTTTCCATCCCAAACCAATCCAGGATTTTAAAGGATTTTTAGGCTTTTCAGGATTTTTAGGATTTTTAGGCTTTTTAGGGGTTTTTTTCATCCCAAACCATTCCAGGATTTTAAGGATCTTTAAGGTTTTTCCATCCCAAATCATTCCAGGATTTTTTGGATTTTTTTGGCTTTTTACGATTTTTAGGCTTTTTAGGGTTTTATTTTCATCCCAAACCATTCCAGGATTTGAAGGATTTTTAGGGTTTTTCCATCCCAAACCGTTCCAGGATTTTTTTTTGATTTTTAGGATTTTTAGGATTTTTGGGTTTTTACTTCCCAAACCAATCCAGGATTTTTAAGGATATTTTTGTTTCTTCCATCCCAAACCATTCCAGGATTTTCAGGATCTTTAGGGTTTTTTCCATCCCAAACCAATCCAGGATTTTCAGGATTTTTAGGGTTTTTTCCATCCCAATCCATTCGAGGATTTTTAGGGTTTTTAGGGTTTTTAGGGTTTTTCCATCCCAAATCATTCCAGGATTTTTAGGATTTTTAGGCTTTTTAGGGTTTTTTCATCCCAAACCATTCCAGGACTTTTAGGATTTTTAGGATTTTTTTTGGTTTTTCCATCCCAAACCATTCCAGCATTTTCCCTCCCACTTTAATAGGATTTTCAGGACAAATATCCCACGAATTCCCAGGATTTTCCCTCCCAGTTTAATAGGATTTTCAGGACAAATATCCCACGAATTCCCCAGGATTTTCTCTCCCTCTTTAATAGGACTTTCGGGACAAATATCCCACAAATCCCCAGAATTTCCCCTCCCAGTTTAATAGGATTTTCAGGATAAATATCCCACAAATTCCCAGGATTTTCTCTCCCAGTTTAATAGGATTTTCAGGATTAATATCTCACAAATTCCCAGAATTTTCTCTCCTACTTTAATAGGATTTTCAGGACAAATATCCCACAAATCCCCAGGATTTTCCCTCCCACTTTAATAGGATTTTCAGGATAAATATCCCACGAATTCCCAGGATTTTCCCTCCCAGTTTAATAGGATTTTTGGGATCAATCCTGGATCTCAGGTGATCCCATGGATTCCTCATCCCTGGTCATCCCTGAACATGGAATTTTAAGAATTTTTCAGGTTTTTCCATCCCAAACCCATCCAGGATTTTAAAGGATTTTTAGGATTTTTAGGCTTTTTAGGGTTTTTTTTCATCCCAAACCATTCCAGGATTTTAAGGATTTTTAAGGTTTTTCCATCCCAAACCATTCCAGGATTTTTAGGATTTTTTTGGCTTTTTAGGATTTTTAGGCTTTTTAGGTTTTTTTTTTCATCCCAAACCATTCCAGGATTTGAAGGATTTTTAGGGTTTTTCCATCCCAAACCGTTCCAGGATTTTTTTTGATTTTTAGGATTTTTGGATTTTTGGGTTTTTACTTCCCAAACCAATCCAGGATTTTTAAGGATATTTTTGTTTCTTCCATCCCAAACCATTCCAGGATTTTCAGGATCTTTAGGGTTTTTTCCATCCCAAACCAATCCAGGATTTTCAGGATTTTTAGGGTTTTTTCCATCCCAATCCATTCGAGGATTTTTAGGGTTTTTAGGGTTTTTAGGGTTTTTCCATCCCAAATCATTCCAGGATTTTTAGGATTTTTAGGCTTTTTAGGGTTTTTTTCATCCCAAACCATTCCAGGACTTTTAGGATTTTCAGGATTTTTTTTGGTTTTTCCATCCCAAACCAATCCAGCATTTTCCCTCCCACTTTAATAGGATTTTCAGGACAAATATCCCACGAATTCCCAGGATTTTCCCTCCCTCTTTAATAGGACTTTCGGGACAAATATCCCACAAATCCCCAGAATTTCCCCTCCCAGTTTAATAGGATTTTCAGGACAAATATCCCACAAATCCCCAGAATTTCCCCTCCCAGTTTAATAGGATTTTCAGGACAAATATCCCACAAATTCCCAGAATTTCCCCTCCCGCTTTAATAGGATTTTCAGGATAAATATCCCACAAATTCCCAGGATTTTCTCTCCCAGTTTAATAGGATTTTCAGGATTAATATCTCACAAATTCCCAGAATTTTCTCTCCTACTTTAATAGGATTTTCAGGACAAATATCCCACAAATCCCCCAGCATTTTCCCTCCCAGTTTAATAGGATTTTCGGGATAAATATCCCACGAATTCCCAGGATTTTCCCTCCCAGTTTAATAGGATTTTCGGGATCAATCCTGGATCTCAGGTGATCCCATGGATTCCTCATCCCTGGATCATCCCTGAACATGGATTTTAAGAATTTTTCAGGTTTTTCCATCCCAAACCATTCCAGGATTTTTAGGATTTTTAGGCTTTTTAGGGTTTTTTCCATCGCAAACCATTCCAGGATTTTAAGGATCTTTAAGGTTTTTTCTCATCCCAAACCATTCCAGGATTTTTTTTTTATTTTTAGGATTTTTAGGGTTTTTAGGATCTTTTGCGTTTTTCCATCCCAAACCATTCCAGGATTTTTAGGATTTTCAGGATTTTCAGGATTTTTAGGATTTTTAGGAATTTTTTGGTTTTTCCATCCCAAACCATTCCAGGATTTTTCGGATTTTTCGGATTTTTCGGATTTTTCGGGTTTTTTGGGTTTTTTGGGTTTTTCCATCCCAAACCATTCCAGGATTTTCCCTCCTTCTTTAATAGGATTTTCAGGACAAATATCCCACAAATCCCCCATAATTTTCCCTCCCACTTTAATAGGATTTTCAGGATAAATCTCAGGTGATTCCACGAATTCCCCAGAATTTTCTCTCCCACTTTAATAGGATTTTCAGGACAAATATCCCACAAATCCCCAGGATTTTCCCTCCTTCTTTAATAGGATTTTCAGGACAAATATCCCACAAACTCCCTGGAATTCTCCCAACCCAGCCCAGACAAGTCCTACAACCACCGGGGAGTTTCCCAAAGACCAAGACGTACCTTCAGATCCCAAAACAACAAAAAAAAAATCCCACAAATCCTCGATCCCCTGGCGCCCGGCGCTGACTCAACCCCAATTAACTCCTCTAATAATTAACTCCTCTAATTAATCCCCGCTTTTCCACCTCCCTCTTTCCCGATTAAAATCTGCAAGCAGCTTGAAATTCCTGCCCGCCGCCGGGAATTTGGGATTTTTTCCCTCCCCCATCGGGAATTTGGGATTTTTTTTTTCCCCCGGTGACCTTTATCCCAATTTTATCCCTGTTTTTCCCTATTTTATCCTAAATTTTCCCCCTATTTTATTCCTATTTTCCCATATTATTTTCCCCATTTCCCCCGTATTTTCCCCCTATTTTCCCTCATATTTTCTCCCTATTTTCCCCTATTTTAGCCCTATTTTCCCATATTATTTTCCCATATTTTCCCCCCTATTTCCCCCAAATTCTCCCTATTTTCCCATATTGTTTTCCCCTATTTCCCCTCATATTTTTCCCTGTTTTCCCTCATATTTTCCCCTATTTTCCCCATATTCTCCCTATTTTTCCCTATTTTTTCCCCCATTTTCCCTCATATTTTCTCCCTATTTTCCCATATTATTTCCCCCTATTTCCCCCATATTTTCCCCCTATATTCTCCCAATTTTTCCCTATTTTTTCCCCATTTTCCCCCTATTTTATCCCTATTTTCCCATATTTTTCCCATATTTTTCCCCTATTTCATCCCTATTTTCTCCCTATTTTCCCCTTGGTTTTCCCCTATTTTCCCGTATTTTTCCCATATTTTTCCCTATTCTACCAGATTTAGTCCATCCGGTCCTGATCCCACTGGGAATTTGGGATTTTTCCCTCCCCATTCCAGAGGGAATTTAGGATTTCTCCCTCCCTCGTTCCACCGGAATTTTGGGATTTCTCCCTCCCATCCCACCTGGAATTTGGGATTTTTCCCTCGGAGAATTTGGGATTTTTCCAGCCGAGAATTTAGGATTTTTCCCTCCCACTCCGCCGGAAATTTGGGATTTTTGCCTCGGGGAATTTTGGGATTTTTCCCTGCCACTCCACCGGGAATTCGGGATTTTTCCCCCCGGAAATTTAGGATTTTTCCCTCCCACTCCACCGGGAATTCGGGATTTTTCCCTCCCATTCCAGAGGGAATTTGGGATTTTTTCCCCCCGGAAATTTAGGATTTTTCCCTCCCACTCCACCGGGAATTCGGGATTTTTCCCGCGGGGAGATTTGGGATTTTTCCCTCCCACTCCACCTGGAATTTAGGATTTTTCCCCCCGGAAATTTAGGATTTTTCCCTCCCACTCCACCGGGAATTCGGGATTTTTCCCGCGGGGAATTTCGGGATTTTTCCCTCCCACTCCACCGGGAATTCGGGATTTTTCCCCCCGGAAATTTAGGATTATTCCCTCCCACTCCACCTGGAATTCGGGATTTTTCCCCCCGGAAATTTAGGATTTTTCCCTCCCACTCCACCGGGAATTCGGGATTTTTCCCTCGGATAATTTGGGATTTTTCCAGCCGAGAATTTAGGATTTTTCCCTCCCACTCCACCGGGAATTCGGGATTTTTCCCGCGGGGAATTTTGGGATTTTTCCCTCCCCCATCCCAGCCGCTCCCAATCCCGCAGGATTTTCCGCGTCCCGAACTCCTCCCTCGCCTCGGGGATTTTTGGGATCCTCCCAGTCTGAATCCCAAACATTTCTCCCCATAAATCCAGAGCTTCCCGGAGCTTCTCCTCCTCCTCCTCTGGAATTTTTTGGGAATTTTTTGGGATTTTTTTTTCCCCTCTTTTCCTTCTTCATCCCCCCGGAGCTTCTCCTCCTCTGGAATTTTTTGGGATTTTTTTTGGGAATTTTTTTTTGAATTTTAGGATTTTTTTTCCCCTTTCCTTCTTCATCCCCCCGGAGCTTCTCCTCCTCCTCCTCTGGAAGTTTTGGGAATTTTTTTGGAATTTTTTTTGGGAATTTTTGGGGATTTTTTTTTGGAATTTTTTGGGAGTTTTTTGGGAGGTTTTTTTGAATTTTTGGGGAATTTTTTTGGAATTTTTTTCCCTCTCTCCCTCTTCATCCTCCCGGAGCTTCTCCTCCTCCTCCTCCTCTGGAATTTTTGGGAATTTTTTTTTGAATTTTTTGGGAGATTTTTTGGAATTTTTTGGGGAATTTTTTGGGAATTTTTTTCCCTCTCTCCCTCTTCATCCTCCCGGAGCTTCTCCTCCTCCTCCTCCTCTCCTCTGGAATTTTTTGGAAATTTTTTGGGAATTTTTTGGGAATTTTTTTCCCCTCTTTTCCTTCTTCATCCCCCCGGAGCTTCTCCTCCTCTGGAATTTTTTGGGATTTTTTTTGGGAATTTTTTTTGAATTTTAGGATTTTTTTTCCCCTTTCCTTCTTCATCCCCCCGGAGCTTCTCCTCCTCTGGAATTTTTGGGAATTTTTTGGGAATTTTTTTTTAATTTTAGGATTTTTTTTCCCCTTTCCTTCTTCATCCCCCCGGAGCTTCTCCTCCTCCTCCTCTGGAAGTTTTGGGAATTTTTTTGGAATTTTTTTGGGAATTTTTGGGGATTTTTTTTTGGAATTTTTTGGGAGTTTTTTGGGAGGTTTTTTTGAATTTTTGGGGAATTTTTTTGGAATTTTTTTCCCTCTCTCCCTCTTCATCCTCCCGGAGCTTCTCCTCCTCCTCCTCCTCTGGAATTTTTGGGAATTTTTTTTTGAATTTTTTGGGAGATTTTTTGGAATTTTCGGGGAATTTTTTGGGATTTTTTTTTCCCTCTCTCCCTCTTCATCCTCCCGGAGCTTCTCCTCCTCCTCCTCCTCTCCTCTGGAATTTTTGGGAATTTTTGGGGAATTTTTTGGGATTTTTTCCCCCTCTTTTCCTTCTTCATCCCCCCGGAGCTTCTCCTCCTCCTGAAGTTTTTGGGGAATTTTTGGGGATTTTTTTGGAATTTTTTTTTTAATTTTAGGATTTTTTTTTCCCCTTTCCTTCTTTATCCCCCCCAGAGCTTCTCCTCCTCTGGAATTTTTGGAATTTTTTTGGGAATTTTTTTTGAATTTTAGGACTTTTTACCCCTTTCCTTCTTCATCCCCCCGGAGCTTCTCCTCCTCCTCCTCTCCTCTGGAATTTTTTGGGAATTTTTTTGGGAATTTTTTTTGAATTTTGGGATTTTTTTTCCCCTTTCCTTCTTCACCCCCCCGGAGCTTCTCCTCCTCCTCCTCTGGAAGTTTTTGGGAATTTTTTGAGAATTTTTTTGGAATTTTAGGATTTTTTTTTTCCCCTTTCCTTCTTCATCCCCCCGGAGCTTCTCCTCCTCCTCCTCTGGAAGTTTTGGGAATTTTTTTGGAATTTTTTGGGAATTTTGGAATTTTTTTTCCCTCTCTCCCTCTTCATCCTCCCGGAGCTTCTCCTCCTCCTCCTCCTCCTCCTCCTCCTCTCCTCTGGAATTTTTGGGAATTTTTTTGGAATTTTTTGGGGAATTTTTTTGGGGAATTTTTTTTGATTTTTTCTTCCTCCTCTCCATTTCCCTGGAATTTTTCCTTCTGGAATTATGGAATCTTTTCCTCCTCAGGTGAAATCCTCCTGCTCAGGTAAGAGAATTATTATTTTTTTCTCCAAAGGGAAGGAAATTTGGGAATTTTTCCAAATCCTCCGGGATATGGAATTTGGGGTTTTGTGGCTCCGGCGGGCGGAAAAAGTGGGAAAAATGGGATTTTTTTCCATTTTCCAAACCCCAAATGGGATTTTTTCCCATTTTCCAAACCCCAAATGCATTTTTTAAAAATTTTCCATTTTCCAAACCCCAAATGGATTTTCCTTCCTTTTTCCAAATCCTAAATGGATATTTTTCCCCTTTTTCCAAACCCCAAATTGATTTTTTTCCCCATTTTCCAAACCCCAAATTGATTTATTTTCCCATTTTCCAAACCCCAAATGGGATTTTTTTCCATTTTCCAAACCCCAAATGGGATTTTTTTTCCATTTTCCAAACCCCAAATGGGATTTTTTTTCATTTTCCAAACCCTAAATGGGATTTTTTTCCATTTTCCAAACCCCAAATGCATTTTTTAAAAATTTTCCATTTTCCAAACCTTAAATGGATTTTCCTTCCTTTTCCCAAATCCTAAATGGATTTTTTTTCCTTTTTCCAAATCCCAAATGGGATTTTTTTTCATTTTCCAAACCCCAAATGGGATTTTTTTTTCCATTTTCCAAACCCCAAATGCATTTTTAAAAAATTTTCCATTTTCCAAACCTTAAATGGATTTTCCTTCCTTTTCCAAATCCTAAATGGATTTTCTTTCCATTTTCCAAACCCCAAATGGGATTTTTTTTTCATTTTCCAAACCCTAAATGGGATTTTTTTTCCATTTTCCAAACCCAAATGGATTTTTTTTCCATTTTCCAAACCCAAAATGGGATTTCTTTTTTCCCATTTCCCAAGAAAGGGATTTTTATATTAAAAATGGATTTAAATAGGATTTCCCCCCAAATTCCCGATTTTTTTTTCCCCCAGGAAAATGCCAATCGTGGGAATGAGATTTTTCCATTAAAAAATTAATTAAAATAGGATTTTTTCCCCCAAAATTCCCATTTTTTTTCCAGGAAAATGCCGATAGTGCGAACAGGATTTTTACATTAAAAAAAGGATTAAAACAGGATTTTTTTCCCCAAAATCCGCTTTTTTTCCCGGGAAAATGCTGTTCTTGTGAACAAGAGTTTTACATTAAAAAAGCAATTAAAATAGCAATTTTTTCCCCCCTAATTCCCAGTTTTTTTCCAGGAAAATGCAGATCATGCGAACAGGATTTTTACATTAAAAAATGAATTTAAAGAGGATTTTTTCCCCCAAAATTCCCAATTTTTTTCCAGGAAAATGCTGATCTTGTGAACAAGAGTTTTACATTAAAAAATTAATTGAAACAGGAATTTTCCCCCAAAATTCCCAATTTTTTTCCAGGAAAATGCCGATCGTGGGAATGAGATTTTTCCATTAAAAAATCAATTAAAACAGGATTTTTTTCCCCAAAATTCCCTTTTTTTCCCAGGAAAATGATGTTCTTGTGAACAAGAGTTTTACATTAAAAAATTAATTGAAACAGGAATTTTTCCCCCAAAATTCCCAATTTTTTTCCAGGAAAATGCTAATTGTGGGAATGAGATTTTTCTGTTAAAAAATTAATTAAAACAGGAATTTTTCCCCCCAAAATTCCCAATTTTTTCCCAGGAAAATGCTAATCGTGGGAATGAGATTTTTCTATTAAAAAATGGATTGAAAGTGGAATTTTCCCCACAAATTCCCGATTTTTCCCCCCATTTTTTCCCAGGGAAATGCAGATCCTGTGAACAGGATTTTTACATTAAAAAATTAATTAAAATAGGAATTTTTTTTCCCCAGAACTCCCATTTTTTTTCCAGGAAAATGCCGATCATGTGAGCAGGAATTTTATGCTAAAAAATGAATTTAAAGAGGATTTTTTCCCCAAAATTCCCAATTTTTTTCCCAGGAAAATGCTGTTCTTGTGAACAAGAGTTTTACATTTAAAAATTAATTAAAACAGGAATTTTTCCCCAAAGATTCCCAATTTTTTTCCAGGAAAATGCTAATTGTGGGAATGAGATTTTTCCGTTAAAAAATTAATTAAAACAGGAATTTTTCCCCCAAAATTCCCAATTTTTTTCCAGGAAAATGCTAATCGTGGGAATGAGATTTTTCCATTAAAAAATGAATTAAAATAGAATTTTTTCCCCCAAAATTCCCAATTTTTTCCCAGGAAAATGCTAATTGTGGGAATGGGATTTTTCTATTAAAAAATGGATTGAAAGTGGAATTTTCCCCACAAATTCCCGATTTTTCCCCCCATTTTTTCCCAGGAAAATGCAGATCCCGTGAACAGGATTTTTGCATTAAAAAATTAATTAAAATAGGAATTTTTTTCCCCAGAATTCCCATTTTTTTCCAGGAAAATGCCGATCATGTGAGCAGGAATTTTATACTAAAAAATTAATTTAAAGAGGATTTTTTCCCCAAAATTCCCAATTTTTTTCCCAGGAAAATGCTGTTCTTGTGAACAAGAGTTTTACATTTAAAAATTAATTAAAACAGGAATTTTTCCCCAAAGATTCCCAATTTTTTTTCCCAGGAAAATGCTAATCGTGGGAATGAGATTTTTCCGTTAAAAAATTAATTAAAATAGGATTTTTTCCCCCAAAATTCCCAATTTTTTCCCAGGAAAATGCTAATCGTGGGAATGAGATTTTTCCATTAAAAAATGAATTAAAATAGAATTTTTTTCCCCAAAATTCCCAATTTTTTCCCAGGAAAATGCTAATTGTGGGAATGGGATTTTTCT